>PQWD01006868.1:62786-80474 GCA_019425675.1 Leucinodes orbonalis | reverse complement strand
ATAATTTTAAAAGAACCAATGCAGAGGTAAAACCAATAGTTCTCCATCGTCGGTGGGCTCAATGGTGTCGACATGTGCCCTCCTTACCAGGAGGGCTGAGGTTCAAATCCCGCACGTGCCAATGTGTTTCGAATTGAAAATTATATGTACGTTTATCGACGCTCTTACGGTAAAATAAAGCATCGTGAGGCAAACCGGCGCACGCCTACGAAGAAATTCAATGGGTTGATGCGTGACCACCCGCATTGTTCCTGCTGTGTACGACTTAGGCCTTAAACACCTTTACGGGTAGGCTCGTTGCCCCTCGGGGGACGTTCGATAAGCTGATGATGATGATGTGAATCGTAATTACGAAGATGCCTCTTATATTTAGTTGGCGCTAAAAAAATATGGAGGCATTCAACGTATCCAAACATACTGCGATAGCTTGGAAGGTAATAGACTCTAATTAAAACTATCAAAATCCTAAAACTATCGTATGTTAACAAAGATACATCAGAAATTTACAACTTATACAACAATTATACTAAGCAACTAGCAAGTACAAGCCAGTGTTAAACATCGACTTTACTTCTAGCGCAAACATGCACTGCTTAGTATGATCAAATTAATCTCTACATGAAAGTTTGAGTTGTTATAACCGTAGCCGACATTCCTAGTTAAATTAACTTACAAAAGAAAGATTTCACTCCGACAAGGCCCGTATTCCATTTGAGCCGTCTTGCTCCTTTTTTAAAAAACTTCCACCAAGCGCACTGTCACCTCGAGACTACTTAGGCGACGTTAGTGTGATATAAAAACTATGAGACCGTTTAATTGAAGGTTATAAGTTTCCTTACTTTAAACACTGACAGTTTTTTGTAGCTACCTAAAAACGCCCGCGCAGAAACACAGGCCTTACAGCCATAACTATAAATGGGAGACTAGCTTTTATACGAGTAATAAGCCGGCACGTATTTACTCGCGGTAATAAGATATTCTCCCGCAGTAAACATAAGCCTATGTCTTTTCGTTATGTATAAGCTACCTGCCAAAAAAACTTTCCCAAATTAATCGAGACTTTTCAGAGATAAACCAAAAGTTGTATAATATGTAGTTTATCGTTTTCAGTACCCAAATATAGCTTCACGCTAAATGGGGTTGTCGCTGTGTGAATGTCTTTGTGGATATTTTATTTATAATTTCTATCAGTTTTATACACAATCACACAAACTAATTTAGGTGCATGCGCAATCTACGACCCAAAGCTACGAGCTACGATGGCGACGTTTGCTACGCTACGTGAAATGTTCGTAACGTACACAGCTACTCGTAAGCGTACGCTTAATTCAAACTTAGTTTAAAGCTAGTAATTAAATTACTGAATGGTATGACAAAGCAAAGTTATTTGCGCCGCAAGTTTGGAACTATCTTCGACTTTTGGGCATGTTCATTAAAAGTTAGTTTCTTGATTTGTGAGTGAATGTGGTGAAGACACAAAATGTATAAAATTAAGCTCAGCATCACCTTCTCAAGATTTAGATATTTAAGAGCATCGGTGGCTCATTGGTGTGGACTGTTCCCTTCCGACGTAGAGAGTGCAGGTTCAAATCCCGCCACGTACTAATGTGTTTTCGAACTCGCGAAATTATATTGAAAAATACTGTGGAGATTAATAATAATCGATTATGCAGCGAAACAACTCTTCGTAAATCAAAATAATATATCATAAGGAAAAACACGTCTGCAATTTACAAAAGTTAAAGAAAGATTAGAAATTCAAATTTTGTGCATGAAGTCGACCAATCTGCACTGAGAAATAAAAATCTAAAAATAACACACACGTTGCATAGTTTCATAGTCTTATTGCACTGTCGTTGAATAACGAGATAAGCCAGGGTTGCATATATCACGGAATCCTTTTAAACCCGAATGCACCAAATAAACGAGGCTGGCGACACGTGCATCGCTCACCGTATTGTAAAATGCAGCTGAAAATTGAATGCGGCCGTTACAGTAATAGCGAAGTTGGAAAACCTAGTCCATCGTCATCATTTGAAAATTTATCATATTTAAAGCTGATTTATGTTCTACTGTTAAATGAAGGCCTAAACTAATCATTTCACGTGGACACAGGTTTTCCTTAAGATGTTTATCCTTCACCGTAAAAAGCGTCGGATAACGTACATTATATTTTCGAAATACATTGGTACGGAATTGAACCTCACCACTACCGATAGGTGGGCACAGTCCTGGCACCATTTGAGCCACCAACGCTCATACACGGCATAAGATGAGCCTTCGTTTTGGGCCTCCCACACAACAGTCTAAATTAAGACCACCAAAAAGCCCACATTGGCCAAAATTATCCGCTCCGACCTGTCATAGTCCAAGCCTTTTTAAATAAGCTCGGCCAAGAGATTTCATCGCCAGGAAAAAGAGCATCTAATTATAACTCCGTTTGCTTCCATTATCTCATAAATAACAAAAAGAGAAATATTCCTACCTAATAACTAAGTAAATTAACACAAGATAACAAAATAAAAATTTCTTAGTTTATTAAGCGAATTGTAGACACGGCATCAACAATTATTTTGTAATTAGTAGACTTTAACATTAAAATTGTATTTTAATGATCCGAACCGCCTTATTTTAGCACGTCTTTTGATTATACAAATTCTAAAATTCTAAAAGCCTTTCGATATATTTCGTAATGCTTCTGTGGCCAATGGTGTAGACTGTCGCCCCCTGACCAGGAGGTTGAAGGTTTCAAATCCCGCCACCAATGTATTTCGTATTTTCGAAAAATATAGTGTATCGTTATACCGATGCTCTTAAAAGAGAACCATCGTGAGGAAAACCGGCGGCACGCCTGCGAAGAGTTCAAACAACGCACTGGGCCACGCGTGGACGACGAAGGTCTAATACCCTACACCGGGCCCCTCGGTGGGGTACGTTATGAGCTGAATGAGATTATATAAGATTCAGTGTGTATAGAATAATAATATATCTACGTAATATACTCACCTTTGAAGCAGTAAGAATTAATTGTTTCAAAGACCGATTTAACTGACAAAGTGCCATGGATGTGGCAAGTTATCGAGGATGTTGACCCATAACTAGGACAGGTGCACTTGAGCTCCCCGGCGGGCCATACTTTTACAAATTAAAAATGGCTGCCAAATTGAAGAAAACCTCATTCATTAACCTGAAAGGTTAATGTTAGGTTTTTCTTTTTGCATTGTAATTAAATTAAGAAAAAAATTTTATAAATGCAGAAACCCTTAATACATATAATTGTACAATGAAGTGAAAAATCATAGCTAAAAAATACATTCATCAGCTCATGTATCGTCCCCACCGAAAGGGGACGGACCTACCCATAATAGGGTGTCCATACAGGCCATAACGCCTAAGAACGTTTACGCAAGCCCCAGTGTGAATTAGTCGACTTCACACCAACCAGGAATTTCTTCGTAGGCGCTGCGTTAGTTTTATCATCGTAACAGCGTTGGATAAATACATATAAATTAATTCTTCAAAAAAAAAACTTCTTAAATGACATTGGTTACAGTAAACCCTTCACACGGAAAGCATTAGTCTCTTACCATGAGCCACGGCGGAATAATTATAGAAAAACAAATATATACACAAAAAATGAATACACAGTGAATTCAAAAAGTTCCGGACTAAATTTCTATTAAGAAATCTACGATACAGCGCAATCTCTCCGGCAAACAAGTTGGAACTAGTTAATACCATCCTTCGACTATCCATTCGAGATTCTTCAGCGCTCAACCTCATTCGAAGTGAAGTTCTGTGGTTGAACGTAAACGTGTTATAATATCGGTCGCGTCACAATTTGCGAAATGGAGCAAACGTGCCGATTAAATTTTGTTTCAAATTGCGTAAAAAGGCCGATAACTACAAATGTAAAACTGCATATGGCGAGGATTGTTTAAGCCGAAGCAAGGTTTTCGAGTGGTAATGGACGATTTAAAAACGGCCCGTGAGTTCTGAAAGACGATCCGCGCGAGGGGCGTCCCTCCACAGTCAACACAGACGATAATGGTCGAAACGGAGTGCGCACGCTGTGGCTTCCAATCACGCGTCGGTGAAACATACTAAGGAAGCCTAAACAATCGTATAGGAAGCGTTTTATCGTATTTACACGACGTTTCTTGGGTAAAAAAAAAAAATGGCGCAAAAGTGCTCCTCACCACTGACGCTGGATTCAAAAACAGTGCCGTCTCCGACGCCTTCACCTCAATTTCTTGACTGGGCTTGACACGCATTGAAAAATTTCTTAAAAATAAAATTTAAACTGTGATGAAACATGTGATTTCAAACATCCACAACGAAACCCGGCCAGTCTGCTGAATGGAGAAGCCAGGAGGAAAGTACGGCCCTCAAAGTTCGCGCAACCAAATCCAAAACAAAACGTGTTACATTTCTTTTTTCGATTTCATGGAATTATACCACCCAGCGAGTTGTGCCAACCGGCCAGACGGTGAATGCAGCATTATAAAGATTGCTGGACAGACTTTTGAAGCGGGATTCGACGCATAAGGCCAGAAGATTTGCAGTCAGTGGCGAGTCCTGCATGACAATGCGCCCTCTCATTCCTCGATCCTGTTTTTCACAATTTTGGCCTAAAAAAATAAGGTACTTGATCCGCCACCACCATACCACCAGACCTGGTCCAACAAGGACTTTTTTCTATTCCCAAGAGTTAAAATTGCATGGAAGGGCGAGCGGTTTTTCAGGATGTAGGGCATAAAACGAGCAGTGACCCGCCACACTCAAGGCATTCCGAAGAAAGAATTCTTCGCGGGCCTTCCCGACTGCTCTACCGCTGAAAATTTGTGTAGAGAAAGGGGGACTAGTTGAAAATAAATAAAAACTTTTTTCCTAGCCCCCGCAATAAAAAAATGTCCCGGAACTCTTTTGAATGCACCGTGTATTTTTGCTAACGTAGAAAAAGGTATATAATAAACACAGTGGAATTTAATATCAAGAACCTTTTAGATGTCAATACTGACGGTTAAGCATTGATCGCCACAGAATAAAATAGGTAGGTATATTATAATAAAACTATTTCAGTAAGTAACATAGGACACTTCAATATATTAGGTACCTACTGTTAAAAGATTTGAAACATATACAAATTTAGTTCGTAAAGATCAAATTTAGATGCACTAAACAAAAAATCTCAAAGAATATATATTTCGAAAGTGACGGTGTAAAGAATCTCTACAATGAGACTAAGGTCTCGGCATACTTACTTTGAAATTTTACACATTCGTGCCTAGCTTATTACCCTAGAACCGGGGTTATATTATTAACCCCTTTTCTTAGATTTTGGATACTTGGCAACATAGGTCCTTCAGCCCTGAGCCGGTTGTATAAGACAGTACTTTCAGAGGAGTTGTCCAGCTGGGCCCGCTATCCAGCACGAATGGACATCGACTGCTGATAGCGCCCATATAAGGTTTAACTGTTCACGACATATCTTCCAAGGACACAAGGTAGATCGTCTAGACGTGGAGACAGTAACAATTAAGGATCAAAGAAGTCAAAGCAGCGTGACAATCATGGGTTTGCGTAAAGTCGGAACGTAAATCAGATAATTTTAATATTGTTTTGAAGAGCGAAGTACTGCTACGTTGATAAGAAGTTGGCATCCTATATTAGCAGACTTAATGATCTAGTAAAATAACCTTCATGTTAAATTTAGTTGTATTGTTAGGATTAGAATAATATTCGAAATGTGTAATCGTACGGGGACCTAATGCCCAGATTTATACTATGTTGTGAATTGTTGTAAACCTTAAGAAAAATATTTTGTTATCTTTTCCTAGGTACCCTTAGAAGTTTTGAACTCTTATGCGGGACTATAAAGAGATGTCGGCTGTTTTATTATGTTTCCATAAACATATACATGTCAGGCGGTTGTACTTGTAAAAGCTTATTTTGAATATGGTTTCCAAGTCACCAGGCCATTGAAACTAGCCGGACGGACATATCTGCATGCAGATCTCATAACTCTCTGAAGATCAATATGGAACCAAATAGGCAGTACGGCATGGCTTACGCTTTGCAGGAGGATGTCTTCGTAATACATAAAAGCAAAGGGTCCATTCTCAAAAGTCTCCGAAAAAGTATACACAACCAGGCTTATTAGAGATCAGCTCGAAAAACTTAGAAAGGAGGAAATACTTACTGATAACTCATCCAGCTATAATTAAACTAACTCAGGATACAGTAATGGAATACAAAGAGATTCGCAAGTAATCAACCCGGTAAAGTATAGATACTGAGCATCCGAGAAGTACTATCTACGAGACAAGACGAGAGATAAATTAAAAAAAGAGGCATTAGTTAAATTTTTACACAAACCTATCTCAGATCGCTCGAACACAGCGTGACGTTTATTCAGAAAAACTAGACAAAACGATTGTCGTTCAAATCTATAAATATTATAACCAAAAAATTACTATTCCACTATTTAGTGGACACAGTATACCAGTCAGTGGGACAACTGTTACAAAGAGATTAATTTGTTTCGGATATAGTCCATAATAATGAACTAAGAATAGCAAATGTCCAAAAATTGCATTACTTAAAGCTATAAATTTATCGGAGAAGTCAGAGCAGCTCAATATGAGGCATGTGCCAGGATTACATGATGCAATTCATGTCTGACGGTCATGGTTGCTATTTAACATAAAGGACAGCTGCCAACCTAAATAAGTTTATCAAACTAGTTTGCTTAAAAACGCCTTGTTGGTCAACAAACGTTAAATGGAGTCTGCCTGCATTTAGCCGATCCTTGACTACCGAGACAAACTAGATTGAATTGAGCTTCAATGATTAAAAAAAATATAGGGCTAAAGACCAAGATCCAGTCGCGATGTAGATTGTATTATACCTTATGAGTCTCGTTAGACTCAGAACTCGGAGCTGATGGGAGGAAAAATAAAGACTGTCCAGTATCATCCTTACAGGTGAGCATCAACAACCGAATTGTTAGAACACCGCTTCCCTCGATGAATTATAAAGTTATCAATATCAAATACTAGGCCAACCAAAATAAACTACCTCCAGTTATCCAATTATAAAACAATTACGTTGAATTCTCAATGGTACATCAAGCGTTACTGACATAATTCATGTCTCCTTACAGTGTCTGGTATAGCACAAAACACTATAGCAACTTGTATAAGTAACTTTACATGAAGGTCGAAGTCACGTGGTCGCAATTTCATCCAACCTGATCCGTCACAACCTAAATACCGTAAGCCATCTACCGGGGTAGGGAGTATCGGGGGGTAGGGGCGGGGGGTAGTGGGTGGGGGAGTGGGTGGGGGGGTGGCGGCGGGAAGAAGGCGTGCCGGAGAGTAAGAGTTCCATGAAATGCGGGATCGGGGAGATGTGGTGACTGGAGTGGGCGCAGTCGAGGGAAGGGCGTGGCGGGGGATGAAGAGTAGGACCGAGAGGTGACGCGCTGTTTCGACGGCAGTGTGGATGGTCTGAGTGGGGAGGTGGGGTGAGTATCAGAGGAATGTTTGTGGGTGGGGGCGCGGAGAGTGAGAAGGATGTGGAAGGAGGCTGCGGGGGAGGAGAGCATGTGGAGTGGTCGAGGGGATGGTGTTGGTGTATGTTGGGGGGAGAAAGGACCATCCTCTTTTACTAAAACTACATCTCCTACTTGTGTGTTCAGGAATTTGTTTTGACCATTTTTGCCGGTTGTAAAAATTGTGTGCCAAATATTCTTGTGACCATTACGCCAGAATCCTTTACCATTTTTTGAGTGTGTTGCCACCGTCTTAGATGTTCACATTAGAGGTTTCATAATTTTCATTCGGGAGTATAATATTTCTAGACACCCCCGGTCACGAGGCAACCATTATGCCCAGGTGTAACGCTGGATTCCCATCGAGCTCAATTAAACAGCCTTCTGTTACTATGAAGATATTCGAGTGATTGTTCTCGAATGTGTAGAGACAGGCCTCTGAGATTTGGGTGAATGTCAAGTCCATTTAATCGTGTAGGTACTCTATCCTCAGATTACCTCAGTAAGTGGTTTCGAGTACAGAGTGTGTCCAACGATAACCTCTCTATATCTCCCGTAGATGATGTATTTGTGTTAGATATCTCTAACACCAGCATTGTGATGACTACTCCCTACAAGACTTCCCGAACAAAATTGAGGTCGGCATGTGTTGCTGGTGGTTATAACCAGTAAGCCAATCTGGGTGTGATCAGTCCCCCTCTATGGTTATATCCGCTTGTAACCACTCCGAAATGAGTCTCAGGCTCTTGAAATTTAGACTGTTCGTACGAATAATAGTCTGTTTTAGCTTGCATGAGGCTCGTCTCTCGACTAAATTCATATACCATCCTTGTGGCACTCACACAAATAACCCGAACTCAGTCTCAGCAGACGTGCGACAAAACCTTTTTAAGATGCGGGGCAATTAATCCAAAGCATTCTGAGCTCTCATAATCTACTCACGAGCCTTACTCATGTATAGACCCTTGTGACATACAACTCTCAAAAGGCAAAATGTTACATAGACTCTGCTCGGTGACCGCGCTCTTTCGTAGCTACGCAAGGTCAATCGCACCAGCGTCTCTCTTATCTATTCAACTATATATGGGGAAATTAGCTTCAGACTTGAGTTGATCCATAATTACTCTCGCTTGGATCGGGAGACTTTGCCCTTTGTGATTAGGCGTTTAGAAGTCTGCGCTGGCAAATTTCTTAACGAGTTATGCACTGGTAACCCAGTTCTAAAAATAATGATGGGACTTGACACAGGTTCTTCTTGGCGTTGAATTTTTAACACATCCCAGTTTGCCATTTAGTCACGCACAGAGACAGTGCTTCAAGACATTAGCTGCTGGGACAATATACTCCGCACTCATTCACTCTCTGGATGAAAGAAGTTCTTGCATGCTACCCTCAAAGATATGAGACGCAATCTTCCTCTATCAGAATTAGCGAGCGTAATTCCGTGACGCATCACGTGGCATATATCTGTATTGTGATTTCGATATATGCATTCTGCCAGGACTTATCGGGCGTTTGATCGCTTGTGGCTACTGGCCCAAGCACCTCGTAATGGCCAGAATCTCATGTTGACTCCCGGAATTACAACAGGGCATCTATGATAATACTGGCGAGTTCTGCTTCCATTTATGTTGCCCTTGGGTCAAACATTGTATTCATCTGCAATAGTTGTGCCATCTGAGTTTATATAAAATTAAAAACTCTTTGAGTGCAGCATTCTCTCGCCTTTCCTAGAACTGGTAAGACCTTTAGTTACGAATCTATGTCTCAAGAGTTTCATGGCTTTACCTTTGCATACATTATTGTGAAGAAACAGCGACAGTACGTCAAAACTTGACATTCCGAGTTAATGACGAAATCTAGTGTAAATTTCTTCTTCCTCAGGAATGCTGGTGTCTGTCGCACTACTATCCGTCCAGTTGTGCCCTTTTTTCGATAAGTAAATTTTCATTCCATGAATACATATGTTTTTGTGCGCATAGATGTATTTAGACTTCCTTTCAAGACAAGACATTATGTAACATGCAGCCACAGATTCGCACACGTGAACGCTCCATACGGTGAGTTATGAACTTAATTGTTGAAGTGATTATCTGACTCAAGACTCGGAAATAGTACACAAGTTCAGCTGGATTTTCGCCAGATTATAGCAAAGGACATGAGTACCATTGTTTCCTTTGGTTCAAAAGGTAATAAGCATATATGTTCGTGATTAGTAACCTTCGTTGGTCACCTCAAATTGAAATCGATTGTTTTTTTTATTCCATCTGCTGGGTGACTGCTAAGCCAAGCTAGACCACCTGTGAGTCAGTCCAAGCATGGACGTGGTTTTGGAGATTTCTAACACTTCGACACTTCAGACAACAACTTTCCAACAAAACAGCTCCACACAGCTCAAGGCGTGGTATCGATACTTGTTTGATGGGCGAGACTTGGTTTTAGATGTAACGAGGTTCACATTTACCACATCATTGGTATCAATAACTCTTATATATATACAGCTGCATACGCATTTGAAGCGTCGCAGAACCCATGAAGTTCTACATGTGTATTATTAGGGCTGATATGTATCCATCTAGGAATAGTGAAGTTGGTGAGTCCGATAAGTTTATTTCTGTATTTTTTCCAATCCTGCAATAAATGGTCTGGTAATTCTGGTCCCATTCCAAGCCAGCCATCCATAATTTTTGTATAAATATTTTGCTTGTATTATACATGGCGCAATCCAACCCAATGGGTCGAACAATCTGGAGATGTCAGAAACAACCTTCCTTTTCGTTACAGGTATAGTTAACTCGGGAAGTTGAACTTTATATTCAAACTCATCGGTCTCGCTGTTCCAGGTTAAACCTAAAACTTTTTTACTTATATTTGCCTATTCTCTGTACTTATTTCCAAATTTTCGTCCCTCTTGTTCACTTCTTTATCCATATCTTGTATTAACCCCTTGACATTAGATTCCCACTTTTGCATTTCAAATTTACCTTTTTCCATTAAATCATTAATTTGTTTGTATATTTTCAGGCCTTCATGAATTGTGTCACAACCGGTCATCAAATCATCATGTAAAAGTCATGTAGAACTCTTTCAGATGCCAGTGGAAAGGACTCGCCCTCATCATACGCAACTGATGTAATGTCCGGATGCAAGGTAAGGAGCACATGCAGTACCAAAAGTCAACCGCACCAACCTATAGTGCTGAATTCCAACCTCATCAAACCATAGCAGCCTTTGAAAATCTGCATCCTCGTCAGTCACCTTGATTTGACGGTACATTTTAACAATATCCGCTATTAGAGCAATACGATGACGTCTCCATCGCATGACTATGTGCCTCAAATCTAACTGTAAGGTGGGACCTACCATAAGGTCATTATTTAAGGACACACCGTTACTACCACAGCTCGATGCATCAAACACGACACGAACCTTTGATGTGGTTTTCTCTCGTATGACTGCATGATGTGGTAAGTAAACTGCGTCAGGCTTCCTTTTGCTCTTCTGGCACTATCTCCATATGATCAAGCGTGATATACTCTTCCATTACCTGTGAGTATTTAAACTTCAAATCAGAATTTTTGCACAACTTCCTTTCCAGATAATTTAGTCTCTTGGCAGCTATGGCTTGTGAATTACTGTACTTACACTGTGGATCCGGAGAGCGAAAAGGAAGTTTAACTATGTAACGACCTGTGGGCGTCTCTAGTTGTTGCTTTAGTAAAAATACGTTCACATTCCTTTCTTCCTCAGTCAGAGGACATTTTCCCATCGCAATGCTAGGCTCTGACTCCAATTCCAAAACTTCTTCAATAAATCATCACTATTAACCTTGATGTGCATGCTGATTATGTTGGTATTGGAACCAGATGAATTATTCAAAGGCTCTGAAAGAACCTGGCCAGATAGAATCCATCCAAGTTTAGTGTGCTGTGCCACTGGTGTACCTGGAGGACCCTTGATTATGCCATCAACTAGAATCTGACTAAAATATCAGCTCCCAACAGTAAATCTACCTTATTGGGAGTGTGAAAATTCGGATCTGCTAATTGAATACCTAAAAATTGTGGGTTATTACTCAACTTAACCTTCTTGGCTGGTAAAACAGAAGTCACTTTATTCAAAACATGAGCCCTGACGTCTACCACAAAATTGGGATCATATAATGAATGTAGTTTGAAACTAACTGTTGATTTCGAGAAACCGAATCACTGTGATCTCCAACTCCTGAAATTAAAACCTTACTAGGCATCTTGTGTAAGCCTAGTAACTGTACCGTAGATTCGGTAATAAAGGAAGCCTGAGAGCCTTGATCTAACAAAGCTCGAAATATGCAGTGATTACCTGTTGATGAATCTAAGCGTACCAGTGCAGTAGCCAAATAATTTGGCTGTCAATTTAGAGTGACATGCTACAACATCATTCACTTCATCATCATTTGACGAGGAAGTGGTTGCTAGAACGATACCTTTATCAACGGATGAAGTCGCAACATTGTTTTCCGTTGATTTTGAGACACTTTGGGTGTGTAAGAGAGAATGGTGCTTCCTCTTACATATACGGCACCTTGAGGTTTGACGCATGTGAATACGGAATGATTTTGACCCAAACAGTTAAAGCATAAACCGTTCGTATTGGATAAAGTTACACGTGTGGTCAGCCTAAAATGCAAGGACACCGTGATTAAGAGACCCATTTCTAAACTGTGTATTTTGCAGTAAATGTTTTAAAATAGTCTTTACCTAAGTATTTAATGTTAGTATCTTTTTTCTATAATATTTTTTTTTTCGGAAAGTTTTTATGTTTTTAATGTTCATCATTAAATACATACATGGTTCTTATTTATCGTTTGTAGAATTTATAAATGTCTGTATAGCATTTTGTTGCCTAAAGTCTTGCACTAATAATTTCAATTTAATACTTATAGAGATTATGTTTCGTTTTACTTCAGGAACTATGTTAATTATTTTGAGTTTTACAGTTATATTATTTTATTTTTTCACGTTGTAGTTTTAATTATTGTAGTTAATAAGTGTCAAAGCCACGACTTGATTTGTTATTATTGTTAAGCTGGTAAGAAGGTTTTATTTTTATTTTGTTATTTAAATATTGCACTAAGTTACATAGGTAATTTTCTTACTTTTAATGTAAATAATTGGTAACTTACAGCAACGGTTAGATTATATACAGTCCATTTATAGATATGTATACTGTTTTATGTTTACTTATGGACAGTCGTCCATGGTGGCGTGTATGTTAAAGATTGAAAACATATACAAATTTAGTTCGTAAGTAAATGTTTAGATGGCACTAATTTATATATTCTAAATGACTTGTTAAGATTTTCTTAATTAGCATAAGGCTCGGCATACTTTCTTTGAAATTACACATTCTGATACTTTTACTAGAAACCGTGTTTTATTTATTTAACCCTTTTTTCTTAGTTTTTGGGATACTGAACACCTACCTTACTTAAATTAGTGCAATAAGTAAATAATCATACTTATAACAGCTATAACCGATTTGAATAAAGTAATAATAATCGTATACGCAATTTACGGCAGTCGATATAAAATTGAATCGTCTTGAAAAACATACCTTATGGTCCCTTGATAAAAACTAAAGTTGTATTTCAGAAAACGTAATATCGTGAAAGGGGTCGAAATACCACTTAGTTTTTTTACAGTCGCTTGTATGCTTTCTAGGGTCCTGTTTACGACCAAAATTTGGTTATGAAAATTATTATTATTAGAGTTTGAAACCTCTATGTAAATGTAACCCTTCATATGTTTCAAAGAAGGTAAAAAGCTCATAAGCTTAATCAAAATATATAGGTGACGCGATTGCTATTTTAAAAATGTAGGCGTTATTTATTGATCAGTTTATATTTTGAGTAAAAATACATCGTAATTTAAATTGACGGACAGGGTATTCGTTTTAGAAAGTTAAAAGTAATATATTGATGTTCTTCAAAAACTGTTAACCTAATGTAAACACAATCCGCCTTATTCCAAACGTACTAAATATAGTACTGGGATTAAACTTGGTTTAAGCCATGGACTAAAAAAATCCTTATTACAAAATGAGGTTTAACGCTTAGGTTCGGACTATCTGTGGTGCTAAATTTAAACCCGTGTGACACCTAGTTTAACAGTGGACTAACTTTGTTTTGAGGTTATACTTAGATTTTTTGTAACATTGTATTTAGTTTACGATCATCGATTTAATGGTTTTTTTGAGAGACCTCTCGGCGTATTGAATTTGAATTACGTGCAGCGCCATATTAAAGAATTACGAAACGTTTTGCCAAAACAATTGTTGATGTTTTACATGACCATTTCACCAAAGACTCCCATGAATGGCCTTTGATACCCAAATGGGCTCGCCATAAAGTAATTGAATACATGTCAGTTTATCTAGAAATTTAAATATTTGCTTAATTTTCATTAGATTCATGATGATGCAGCCGATATAGGTACATGGCGTGCTTTATAGTACAACTGATCAGTAAGATATGGAAATAGTGGCAAAAAACGTGTCACTTTAAATGGACAGAAAGGAACTGAAAAAAAAAACAAGAAAATACAACGGTATTGTATTTTTAAAAATGTAAATGGTGCAATTAACTGTGCTCATATCGGAGATGAAAATGTATGCTGATGGTAGTCTGATATTTAATAAAAGAAAAGGATATTACATGAGACTTGTTTATTTTTCTCTTGCTGATACATCAATATTTATAAATAACAAAACATTTTTATTCCAACATTTTATTTAATAATCTTTTTTGTCACATTATAACATTTATAACAATACTATTTCTAATTAAAATTAAATCAATTTTAACATTTAACATCAGTTCCACTCCACTTCCACCATTTCAAGCTGCCTTTTCTTGAACTCATTACTGAAAAAAAATGTGATTTTAAAAACAATAGTGATATAAGTATGTAAAGTTGGTATGGGGCAAGAAAGTATGATTTTTTAAGAATGCTTGTCAAAGTTATTAGATAATTTCTATATACATATAAACAATTGTATTGTTTTATCATTTTAATTTTGGGTCTCTCTGTACCCCTACTATATTTGTGTTACATAAAATATAATATTTCATCCCAAGTTTTTACTTTCATTTTATTTGACTATTCACCTTGCTTTTTATATCCAGTTGATACTGGAATTAACTCATTTAACAAATGTATTCCTTAGTTCCTTCATAATGGCCAGTCTACAAACATATGTTTTGCTTTAGCCACCATGATAAGTGGAATCTACAATTAAAGATAATTTACGTTTATTACATGTTTCAAATCTGTTATATTAAATATGTTTGAATTCTATACTTTAATATTTAATACAAGATCCAATTCGAGTTTACTACATTATGTAAAAAAAATCAAGACTTGAGTCAATGTACATTTACTATTGTGAAATATATTGAACTTCAATTGCATTTAAATTATAAAGAAATCATATGTTTCACAACCTGATAGGTAAAAGCAATAAGTATATATAAAAACTTACTTCATTGATATATTCTTCCACTCTTCAGTTTTTAATACAATTATGTAATTTTTTGTGATTGTTTATCAAAATTGCAGTGAAATGGAACTTTGCATCGCTTGTAGTTACACAATATTTTACTGCTGTTTCTCAATGATGAAATATAGAGAATATCATTGCTTTTTCTTTAGACCTCGAATTTTCATCTTACTTTTTTCTGCTGTTTCCGACTTATTTTCACAATTTTAACCCACGACTTCTCATACAGAGTCACAAAATAGTAATACTTCGAGTCAGTACAACATTATTAACACAATATAACAATAATTCCTTTATTTATTTGCATGGTATTTTATAGGAACAATAGAGCTCTTTCTTGACAGTCAATTACTTTTCAAATTACGCGCTAACTACGCTCGTGTCATAGGAATCAAAAATATATCATTATTTTAAACAAAACTATAACTTGTTTGACGGATTGGAACTTAAAAGAGAAATATTGCTTTAAAATTGTTGTTTATTTTATTTTTAAATATATTTATAGCCTCAAAAGTACAAAGTTGATTGCAACGTTAAGAGAAACGGAATGTCGTACTGAACGAAGTCATTATAAAAGAATGAACGAAAACTTAGAACAGGGACTATCTTTGGTTTACCTAGTCAATGATTGGTCTACGTTTTGTAATAAGATCACATTTTAAGCCTGGTATTAACTTTAATACCGTAACAATACAAGATCAGTTAGTCCAGGTTTAAACCAGTTCTAAAACTTTTTTGTAATAGGCCGAATATGTTCAGATAAATGAATTATCTTTAAGTTTAAAATTATTGAGTATCAACCTAGCTGTCGTCGTAATAATGCCTAAATATATTCACATATATTTGTTATTTCATTATTATTTTCAGTTAAACAATTTTTCATGTGTAATACAAAGGAAACGCCCACCTCATGTGTAATAATGTCGATTACAAAGCTTGTGGTATTACGAAGGCCTCCATAATAGCCATGCGCCGGCATTTTTCATTGTTACTCGCCGCTGGATTTTTAAAATTGGATTTAGACATGGTAAAGTAAATCATGTCCAATTTTACCATTCATGTGATTGTATTTAACCCTCTACGCGGGCACAACGAGGATTGGTGGGTGTTAATGACTACCATACTTAGCTAGAAGTCGAGACCAAGAGTTATTATTACGTTCAAAGCGCTACACTCTTGGTCAGATTAAATTAAAGAAATAATAGATGTTATGTTGTGTCTGGATCCCCGGTGTTAAATGGGTTAATGCAGGGCAGGATCTACCGATAAAGGTTGCTCGGGGTGCAGCCCAGGGCCCCAAGGTTACGAGGCGCCCCCAAAACCCGCTAAAACCATAGGCGGATTCGGTTTTCTCTCTTACCCAAAGGTTGCCTGGAAGTAATCGCTGCCACAGCAATAAGGTAACGTTTCGTACAACTAGCAATGATATTCTGTATATATAAAGGTAGATACGCCACCCGTGCCTTAAAAACAAACCGCCAAAGAGAATATAAGATTGTAAACTCTTGTTTGGGTAAATGAACGGTCATTCGAAGTATTTGTATGTGTGCTGCCGCTGCATTTGGAACACTTTTTTCAGTTGTTTTGTGAACTTATCACTTATCTATACTTTTCACATCACTGACAACTAATAATTGGGTAGATTTATGTAAACTTTTTGTTTTTAAGGTCAATAAATATATCCTTATAGAAACAGTTTTTGGATATCGAGTTAAGTACATTGATAGGCCCCTGAGTAGTTCAGACCAGGGCCTCTCAAATTCACGATAAGACCCTTATTTTTTCTTAGTTGCCATCGTTAATATTAGTCGCCTAGTTTTGGGATAAATAGCGTTGTGTGGATTGATAGCCTATTTTCTTACGTATATCATGGTGCAAAGGTTTACTTTAGACAAGGCATTTTCCATTGTGGACTTTCTTGGCAACAGTGAGTTCGTGACCTCGTTTGCTACAAAAACATTCATGTTTTCGACAAAAACAAGGAGCTGCCTCGAGTGGCTCACCTGGTTTGAACGTGGGTCAACAGTAGTCGATAGTAAGGGCGGAGTTATTGCCTTTGTTACTAAAAGGGTCGGGTCAGTGATGTCCGATTTCGGGACACAAGGTTAAAAGTGCTACAAATTTGGGACAGTTACATTATTAGCGTCGACGGCTCATTGGTGTGGACTGTCTTCTGATTAGAAGGCGTAGGTTCAAAACCCGCCAGGTACCAAAGTCTGTTCAAATTTACGAAATCGTATGTACGTTTATCCGACACTCTTGCGGTGATGGAAAACATCATGAGGAAAACTGCGCCCGCCTAGCAAGAATTAACGGCTGTGCGTGAAGTCCGCCAATCCTAAATAAATAATTAAATCCGCACTGGGCCTACGTAGATGACTAAGACCTATACATCCTATACAGATAGGCTCGTGCCCCTCGGCTGATAATGATAGTATTAGCAAGTTGAAGTGGCAGCGGGCAGGGCATGTGTGCATAGCACCGCTGACCGATGGGGGGGAAAGTTACTCGAATGATATCCATGTAAAGGGAAAAAGCCAACCGACTCACCATATCACCTGATTAAGTTGGCGGGTAGCAGATGGATTACAACT
>PQWD01006868.1:22168-54661 GCA_019425675.1 Leucinodes orbonalis | reverse complement strand
TCCACGCGGCCCAGTGCTGATTGGCCGTCTTCACGCACAACATTTGAATTTCTTCTTAGAAGTGCACAGGCTACCTCACTATGTTTTCCTTTACCGTAAGAGCGTCAGATAACGTACATATATTTCTTAATTCGAAATACATTGGCGGGATTTGATCCTGCACCCTACCGGTTGGAAGGCAACAGTCCATACCATTAAGTCACCGTCGCTCTAGCAGTACCTATACATAATTCTAATTCACTGGAATTTTCAATCAAACAGTTCGCAATTACTGAATACCCGGGTAAATATCAAGTTAATAATTAACTACTTTTAATAGTATAATCAACAAGGTTTTGAAGATTAATTCCTTCATTTTCTTCGCAACACCTGTCTCTATACTCTATATTGTAAACACGTAGTAAAACGTTGCGGTATTCCACTCAACACATAATCCAGCTCTCAGCAAGTGGGTTAAGATCCAGTAATCCGCTGCCGGCACCCACTCAGTGTAAGGGCTTCCGCAACACCCTTGTAGAGTATTATTCACGAATGCTAGTAGAATTTAATGATAATATAGCTAAGACAATATAAAAAATATATAAGTATTTAGAATTTAATAATATAAAGCAAGTAATCTATAATATAAAAATGAATCGCAAAATGTGTTGGTAAGCGCATAACTCAACAACGCCTGGACCAATTTGGCCAATTCTTTTTTTTAAATGTTCATTGAAGTCCAAGGATGGTTCTTACGGAGAGAAAAAAATCGAATAATTGCCGGGAAAACCCTAAAAACAGCCCTTTTCTATTTCACATACAAACGTTTTCTAACTAAAATGTAGAATCAATTTGAGCTTTATTGCTATTATTATATAAAGTTCATTAAAATTACTTACTTTTAAATGCTTATAGTGTTTTATTGAATTATTTTTAATTCACACCGAATTATTACCAGGGTGGCGGTTCTGTTCAGGATATTTTTTGCAAAGAATATAAAAAAGGTAGGAACAAAACACTGCCACATTACAAATTTTTCTGAAAGGACGAAGTCTGTCGGGTCAGCTAGTATATAATAATAATAAATGTAATAGAATATATCTTTTTTTTAATATCTACTTACATAATTTATACATCGCCTTCTAGTCCCAGACTAGGCATTTAGCCTGTAATATAGGTACGAAACGTCGTCGGTACAGAGCGTCGGTCTCAGTGGTGTGGACTGTCGCCTTCCTACCGGAGGGCTGAGGTTCAAATCCCGACACGTACCAATGTATTTTCGAATTTTCGAAAAATTATGTACGTTATCCGACGCTCTTACGGTGAAGGAAAACATCGTGAGGAAACCTTCATGCACGCCTGCGAAGAGATTCGAAGTGTGTGTGAAGTCGTCCAATCCGCACTGGGCCTGCGTGGACGACTAAGGCCTAATCACCCTATTCGGGTAGGCTCGTGCCCTCGTGGGGACGTTAATGAGCTGATGATGATAGGTACGAAACAACGGGTAAACATAATAAATATTTTATGTAAATACATACATATTATACATAGAAAACACACAAACACATTAGTACATAGAAAATTATTTTTAAAATGGAAACATTTTTAAAGTGCTCCATATGTTTTATATACTTTTTATGTATTACGATTACTAACTTCGCTATCATTATATTTTCTTCGTTTCTTACATCATTGGTTCCCATACAAACTCTTTCAAATAGCCAACAAAGTAAAGATCCCCTTTAAAATAACCCTCCTTTCCATCCCTATAAGAATCACATTGCGTTATATTGAACACAACCCTCATAAAATCTACCCTTTAATAATAAGGTACGTATTCTTAAGTGATGTGACCTTGCTACTTAAGACTTCTCTGCTGCGTAAACGGTTGAAGATTCGCAAAAGTCTTGTATGACAGTATTGATCCCCATTAAAAGTTCTAAAAGTCCGCGACAGCACGTATACCTTTTATAGTTAGCTCACTATAGGTTACCTACATTTTGCAAAATAAAATTAATTAAAAATAATGCATTATTTACGAAGGTGTTTTTATAAACAGTTCATAGTTGTTATCAAAGTAAATACGGAATTCATTACAAGTATTTAATTTAAAACAAAATTGTCCTTTAAATCATTCAATTTTAATTAATATCTTAAGCGTTAATATCATTGTTTTAACTCACCTATATAAACAAAGTAGCGGGT
Source organism: Leucinodes orbonalis (assembly GCA_019425675.1). NCBI lineage: Eukaryota > Metazoa > Arthropoda > Insecta > Lepidoptera > Crambidae > Leucinodes > Leucinodes orbonalis. Next base: position 52,477 of record PQWD01006868.1, on the reverse strand, counting down.
TAAAATTAGCATAATCCCAAAGTAACTATTCCACACGGGCGATGGCGCACCCAAAAGCGAGTATCAAATAAGAGCGCTGTCACCGGTTCTCTGTTCAATGTTTTGTCGGTTTATCGGGTTTTACAACTCCCGCGGGAAGAGTATGTATTCTAATTCTGCTATTATCCTAACACCCTAAGTTTATGACGTTTATAAAACCTTTTTGCAATAAAAATGTGTAGCAACTGCGGTGGGATGTTTTGTTACGGTCATAAGTTAACGGGGCGGTCAGTACGCTCACCACGTAAGTGATACGCCTGACCATCAAGACCGGTTTAAAAATAGCGGCGCGTGCGTATGCTTGTTAACAAATACACGTTATTAACCGGCTTAGGGTTTTTTAAAGAACCAATCTAAGAACTTAATCAAAATATTCTCTTGAAAACCGGTTAAAATAAACGTTTTCCGGAGCAAAACAGAAATGAAAAACTTTTTACGGAAAGTTTATTTAAAAAGAATAAAGTTTATTTCCATTTTTATCCGTCAACACAGACCTGTGCCCGTCATCTGAGAAGACAGATGTAAGGTCTCTTATACCCAGTAAACAAAATATTTCACTAGTCACAGTGCCCCCATCCCAAAACACAGAAGTACAAAACACTCCTATTTCACGGGACTGGCACTGCGTTGGTTTAGTTGACTACTTAATTGCTTGAACACAGTATTCAGTAAAAAATCAATTAAAATTACTATACAGACAACGATAGATTAAAGAAACGGCTAGTGCTGAGTATATGTTTGTGGATATTTAAATATTAATAACTTCCCCACACCCAAACAACATGTAACATAATAACTGATACATCATACGCACGTGAAAGGTCCGGTAATTAATTGAGGTTGGAATCAACTTGCTACCAATCGATCCCTGCGAAGGTCATGAAGGGCGGGGCTCGGGGTTGTTCGGTTAAAAATAAATACACCAAGAATATCTTTCTGAACCCTTTACGAAGTGGTTATGTGCAGCGTAAGTAATTGTTTACTTTATAGGGTTGTATATTGGCTCGCATTAATTCGAAATCCTTTTCTTTGTCTCTCTCAACCTATTGCAGTCCACTGCTGGACATAGGTCTCCCCCATTTCGCGCCAGATATTCCGGTCCTCCGCTTTTCTCATCCAGCTTCCACCAGCGACCTTTCGCAAGTCGTCGGTCCATCGGGCCGGAGGGCGTCCTACGCTACGCTTGCCAAGACGCGGTCTCGACTCCAGAACTCGTCTGCTCCAACGGCCATCGGTTCTGCGACATACGTGACCAGCCCACTGCCACTTCAACTTGCTGATCCGGGGGGCTATATCGATAACTTTAGTTCTCTTACGGATTAAATCATTTCTGGTCTTATCCCTAAGAGAGACCCCGAGCATAGCTCGCTCCATTGCGCGTTGAGTGACTTTGAACTTGTGAACCAATCCCGCAGTCAGTGTCCATGTCTTAGCTGCGTTCGTTAGCACGGGTAGGACGCATTGCTCAAACACTTTGTCTTCCTATACCTTCAATAAGAAATAAATAAACTAGACGAAGAAATATCAATAAAAAAAGTCCGAGTCGCTTGACACATAGTTGACTTATTGCTTAATTTATGACATAAAATTATAGATTAAAATTTTGACCATAAGCCGTCATTAAAAGGGTATAAAATCAAAAACAATAACACGCTACTATGTCACTATATCGAGCGACGTGATTATGAATGAAAATTCTGCCCAGCTGACGCGATGGGCAGACTTTTGACGTGGAAACTTATTGAGTGAAATTGTGTCAATAAGCATTCGAAATATTTAAGTTATACTTGGAGACATTCAAAGAAAAATCAAATTTAGAGGCGCGGCATCGCATTTCTAGAAACAGAGTTGAACGCTAGTTTGCCCGCTACAACTTAAATAATGTCATATTTCAACTATAAAATAAGATGAAAATTTGTATTACTGCACCTTTTTTTCTGAAAAACAGACTCCAGGTGTGTTAATAAATGTTTTACATGTACTTTTGTCGATTTTTTTTTTATACTATAACAGGCAAACGAGCAAACGGCTCATCTGATGGTAAATGTCACCGCCGCCCATGTACATTTGCAATACCAGAGGGCACTGAAATGCGTTGCCGGCCTTTCAGCAGGGAATACGCTCTTTTTTTGAAGGTCGCCAGGTCGTATCGCTCAGTTTCAAGATGGTAATGTACTGCATTTATTATTCAGGAAAGTGAACAAATAACGTTAAAAAACTTTACAAAGATTTTAAGTCTGAAACATTTTGAGGTGAGCCAGGCCACACATCCCTAATATTATATATATATTCCTATCTTATTATAATACTCGTTTGTTATGTTCCCTTTCTTCACAAGTCTTTTAATTTAAAGCAAACATGGACTTGGCGAAGCAACAAAACCTTTATCTTATTCACGCATCAAGTTTCAGCGAAACACTACGCTCAGCACTGATTTCTAGACAGTCCCGTGGGACAAAAAAGGTCGAACGTAACGTTGTTGATTGAGGGACGAATACGTGATCGCGTGGGACAGTGAGATTGCAAAAATGTTTACCAATGGGAAATGGCGGCGGTATACCATTAGTCCATGATTAGACACATTTATTTGCTTAAGACTAATATGAAATGAACAATCCAAACAGCATTATTTTTGTTAGCTCAGTTGGTAATCCTGTCTTATGGGATGAGGGTTCTGTAGCTAGAAAAATTACCGGATGAGAAAACCTAAGTAGCATCCGTCTGGGGGCAGTGTAGCCAGTACACGCTTGACCATGACAGAACAGCATTAAAGGAGACTAATACTCAGTGTTGCCACCTTAGCCCATTTGTAGCTGGATCTAGCACTTTTTAGCATAGGTGAACTCCTTTTTTAACGATTTAGCCTGAAAAGAGCAATCGAGCTCTTTTTCACTGTCTTGAAAATATTAGCAAATTATGAAGATTTGACATGCTAACAAGTACTTTTTTGCTATTACATTGGTCATGATAGTTTTTTAGACGCTCCAAAAAAACGGCTTCATGACATGACTTTTTCAGCATTTTTGGAACAGAAAATCTTTTGATGCTCAATGTAGCCCAATCTAGCTTTTTGAGCTTCTCAAAAAGCCCTTTTTCTGAAACTGAGGTGACAACACTGCTAATACTCAGTTATTATTCTCCACAAATGCCGCACCGCCCCGTCACCCGAGGTGATAGATGTTAAGTTTTTACTTACCATCCGGTGAGTGTACTGACCGTCATGTACACTTTGTAACATATAAAGCAAGCATACAGCTTTCTGGAGCTACACCAGATATTCCTGAATTCCGTTTCTAGCTCTTGATTTGGGAAAACGCTCATTTGTAAGGAAGTCACTAACCTCGACCTCTTTTTCCAGATTATTCGAAGAGAACCAAGACCTGTTGAACATGTTCGAGAAGTTTCGCCAGTACCGGACCAAGGAGGAGCAGATCAACTCCATGGAGCTCGCTGAACACGCCAACAATGTGATGAACACCCTAGACGAGGGCATCAAGGGCTTAGACGACCTTGACAACTTCTTCGAGTACATACACCAAGTCGGCGCCAGCCATAGAAAGATTCCTGGATTCAAGGTTGAATACTTTTGGGTAAGTTTAATGAACACGCTTCCTAGACCCACAGGTAGGCCTCCTCAATAGCACGCCACATCGATGTGTTCCGTGGTTTTTTCATTTCATTTCACTATCAATCCCCCTGTGGTCATCATTATTGTCCACTGAACAAAGGTTCCTAATGGTTTCCAATCGGACCGATCCCTAGCATTCGACATCCATCAACTACCAACTAACTTAACCAGACATTCAGTCTAGTTGGTTGGTGGCTGGCCTACGCTTCTCTTTACTTTACGTGTTTTAGGAACCTTAACATGTGGCTATGTTGCCAATCTAGTTCTGTTTTGGTAAAGTAGTTAGGTATCGTAATCATTCATCATTATCAGCTCGTTCAACGTCTCCATTGAGGGACACGAGCCTACCCGTATAGAGTGTTTAAGCTTTAGTCGTCCACGCGGGTCCAGTGCGGATTAACCGACTTCACGTACATCCTTTGAATCAATTCGCAGGCGTACGCAAGTTTCTTCACGATGTTTTACTTCACCGTAAGAGCGTCGGATAATGTACATATAATTTTGAAAATTCGAAAAGCATTAGTACGAGGCGGACTTGAACCTGCACCCTCCAGATGGGAAGGCAAAGCCCACACAAAGAAACCACCAACGTCTTATCAATACACCACAAAATCCTGAAATTTACAGTTTTCTTTTAAATGCTGAATACAAACGTGCGGACATTTAATACATTACATTACTATCACATTTATATTCAGCAAATCATAACTACTTATTTAAGAATTTTCAGAGGAACATGAATGAAACATTCGCGATATCTAAAACATTTATGCGACACGGGTTTCCGCATTTGATTTGGACTGAGCGCTGTGGGATCGTGAAAATATTTATGAATACAATTTGCCAACAGCAGCAACGCTCGAATGAGCAGCTTAGAAATTTTCACAATGGTTTTGACAATTTGGTTGAATCATAAGTTTCGCTTATGCTGTTCAGTGAAAACGTTTTTTAATGTTGAATAGACATATCAAGTGCATATTTATAATGAAAACGTGACTCTTAATTGATTTGGCCGAAATAAAATGAAAAACCGACTTGCATCGGATTTTTTGTATGAAAAATTTGACACCTAAATAGGCAGCTCACTTGAAATAATAAAAATAATATAAGTTTATTTCATAACTTTAGGAACACTTTTACATTTTAATACAGTTTTCAGTCAACGTAACATAAATAAACAGTTTAAGAAATCTTTACCTCCCGTGCTCGTCAATAAACGGTGTTCATCATCATCATCATCAACAGCTCATAAAACGTCCCCACCGAGGGCACGAGCCTACCCGTATAGGGTGATTAGGCCTTAGCCGTCCACGCGGGCCCAGTGCGGATTGGACGACTTCACACACAACCTTCGAATCTCTTCGCAGGCGTGCATGAAGGTTTCCTCACGATGTTTTCCTTCACTGTAAGAGCGTCGGATAACGTACATATATTTTTCGAAAATAATAAAACTTACGGCAAGGTAATTGATCCATCCCATTTCAAATACAGGTCATTTTTGCGCGTACTTGACTATTAGATCTTCAGCTAGATAATCATTACAAATTGCAAAACTATTATTGAACATGCAATAAAAAAATATGTCAGTCATAGTCATAGAGTAAATAAACCAATAATTGTATTTTGTTTATTCTCCAATTTTAAATATACTTTACGCATTAAAAGAGTTTCTGTGTAGCTTCCTTTTTGCTTTGTGTTCTTATAAGCAAACAGTATGGAAAACTTATTACAATAGAGTGATTTTGAAATTATCATTTAAATACTCGAGGGACATAGTAATGCCTCCGCCAAGGCGAGCCAAGCGAAGTGCTAGGGCTCTACCTTTTCACGAAGTGAACTCTCGTAGAGTCTGTTTCCGATGTACCTACTACCAGATAGTTCATATTCTCAGCATATGATTTCTATAGTATAAGGAAGATACTGCATTTATCATCGTTCTTTTCTATTTTGTTATGTATTTTTCACCTTTATGTATCTATTTATTATATAACTTTTCCGTTCCTTGCTATTTCTCTTCTTTTGTAACGTTGTCCTTTTTATAATAAGTTGTATCTAATGTTGGTAGATGTAGTGTATTCTTTTATTGTCAAATAAAGTTTTTTCTTTCTTTCTAGTAGAATACTTAAACATACAAAGTCTCAATTGAATGGCTTCAATACTTGAGATTTTCTTGATATTGTTACGATTGACGTAATTAAAATGACATTAAATATGGCGGCTAATATGTGACGTCAGTCCACCATAGAGTGACATGTGAATTGTCAAATAGCAAAGAGTAGTATGTTCTAGATAATTTGCGAACTATGTAGAATGACGTCAACACTTCGAGCTTAGCGGGTGGACGGGTATATAAGGCGGACCGATGGGTGCGCCGGCAGTCTTGTGTTCTACTCAAGAGCGAACGAAGAGCGAAATACCTGCGACTGCAAAGACGAAGCGAGTGATACAGCTATATCTAAGGGATCGTCGAGTGTGAGATAACAGTGTAAAGAGTTAACGAGTGATTATAACGTGTGTGTGCGGACATTATACGGACTCATCTAGTGTTGTGTTATAGTGTGCAGTATTAATTACTGATTATTGTGCGTGTGTCAATTGATTAATTAGTGAGAGTGTAAGTGTAATTAGTGTTGTTTTAGTGAATAGTGGTTAATGAATAAAGTATGTTACCGTGTTATTCTTCGTGTTTGGCAATAATTTATCCTGAACCCCCAGCTCGTAACAATATCTAATATACAAAGATTTTGTCACTGACGCACTGATGATCATCAAAATGCTTGGCTACTTCCTGTACTGCTTAAAATCTGAAATTTGGTATTTCATCTAAGTTTAGGAAATAGCCAACAAAAAATGTATATACATACCTTTCGGGGGGTAGAAGTTTATATCAGACTTTGCCAATTTTATGAATGACATGAAAGTTTAAACTGGACTGATGACAGTTAATAAAAAACCTATTAATAATTACTTAATAAAAATGAACACTAAAAAAGCCGTCCAGCAACTTACAAAAAGAACTGGAATCGATTCAAAACATTTCATGTAAAATGATGCCAAGATGTCCACATAAGTTTAGCCCTATCTCATAAAGGGTTCTAAGTTACTTGCTTCAGATTAGAAACTAAACATTCGCATCAGCTCCACGATGGTAGCGAAACAGCGAAGCCATACATATTTACTGTTATGTAGAACTTGTTGAAGTTAGGGTCGGAAGAGTTAGGCCGTTAGCATCAGAACCGCTGGTTTCCTATAGCATGGAGCATTAAGAGCATAATCAAGAATTGCTACCTAATTGCTGATATTTGCTTTTTTTTTTCAAGAAAATACTATCTATATTCTGAAATATTAAATGCTTTTTTCGACCAGACATCAGAATCGTTGGTTGCCTATTGTTTACCAAAAAATACACCAAGATTCTGAAAGTACTATCTTTTTCACAGGGCTAAGCTTTTGTGTAGTTGACTTGGCATCATTTTCCATGAAATGTTTTTGGTGGGTACAAGTTCTTATTAACTGAAGTAATAGGCATTTATTTGTACACCACCAATCAACCAACGACCAAGCAATAAAAATCCAAATAGCAAAAACCTTATCAATCGCATCGACTCAAAGGTATAACATTTCTCGTATCGACCGCTCTAAATCTTATCTCAGCCGATACATTACAGATTGAGCCATAAAAGAACGTATTACAGTGATGAATTCAGCTTGTCTCGAATATGTGATCGTTGTTTGTGTACCCGGCAAATAACAATTTTATTTATGGAAGCTAATTTATACGTACGTACCTGACAGCATGAAACGCGTTGGCGTGAATTGATTCACTTTTAAATTTTCAACAAACTTGGCTTGTGTGTATTTTCATTGTAATAAAATAATCATCAATACATTGTATCAAAAAAAGTCCCTTCTGTCTGGCTTTTGTGTGCTTCTCTCTCGCAGTCCACTGCTCCAGAAGCAATGTCCATATACTCGTAGGTGTCCATTCTGCGTCAAATCTTTCGCTTGTCTTTTCTTATCCAGCTACTACCAGCGACGGCAATGTATTTTGATGCAGTATTTTTAGTGGGGTATCGTAACTAACTGGTCGACCGGTACCGCCGCAACCGCTACGTACGGCAATCTATAAATCTGTAATATCCTCGAAAATATTCACTTAAATCATGTGCTGTTAAGGCATAGGTCTATATTAAATCAACAATTTATTTAAGTTAAATACTTTGGATAAGAATTAATTGACGACCCATTTGGTGTTGCGGTTGAGAGGTCGGCTGCAACACCAAGGGTTCCGGGTTCGGTCCCCGGGCAGTACAAACATTTGTGTGCATGAACATGTCTGTTTGTAATGGTCTGGGTATTTTCTATGTGTATTTATGAAAAAAAAATGTATTTAAGTATATTTATCCGTTGTTTAGTACCCATAACAGGCTTCACGCTTAACTTGGGGCTAGATGGCGCTGTGTGAATGTCAGTAGATATTTATTTTATTTTATTTATTAATGCTGTATGCGCTTCGAAAATTTACCATTATTTGTCGTAAAATGGAAATGACAAAAAACTGTTTTTGTCGGATATCATTGTTAACAATACTTAGTACATTATTTTGATAAATCTTGTACGGTTCAGCCTGCGTTTGTAATGTAAACGGAAAAATATGAAATTATTTACGACATCACATTAGGAACCTCATAAATAACAGTATTTCTCCACTATTTAATGGATGTTATTATACATATAAACCTTCGTCTTGAATCAGTCCATTTAAAAAAAGTAGTTTTAAAGACTTAAGCGTACACAGGGATATAGGGACAAAAAAGCGACTTTGTTTTATACTGGGTAGTGATATTTTATGTCACATCCTACAGAAATGAGATAAATAATATACTATGACTGTGTCCTGGTTTCTTTCTCTATCACTTTTTTCCAAATGGTTTATCAGTTCTTGAGTTATAAATAGTTTAAATTACACAACTTTATATGTATAAAGATGTTTTACATAGATTGTTTATCGTTTAAGTTCCTGTAGTTCTCCATTCTGAGATAACTAATGAAACCAAAGTGAGAGTAAGAACCGATAAAATTATGAAACCATATCTATGAATATATATGTAACGAACATCAAAACTAAATATATATATTTTATCAAAAAGTACATAATTAAAAATCATTTTACTGATCCTAATGTATCTGTTACGGGTAATGCTAGAAGGTGGAGTATACTTAGGTTTACCCGGATTGACTTAGTATTAGCCAAGCTTCTTGGGTAAAGTCCGAATATTAACCAAAATATATTTTAATTCGGTGTTTACCCATGCTCACCTAGGTGTACCCAACTCTGGCTGGATAATGATAGGTGTTGTGTAATTTTAGAGCCCGTGGCGTATTTGCAAAGCACGTAAGAGAACAGTTGTGCTCGATGTGGAGAGGTCTGAAAATAGTTCATGGGAAACCTCGCCATAGTCACTTTCAAGGTAGTGTGGAAAGAGCAAATCGAGACATACAAAAAATGCTTGTGACGTGGGTGGACGACGGAAATTGTAAGCGTAGGTCAGAAGGTTTGAACTTCGTACAAATTACGCAACACCTAACATTACCCAGTCAGAGTTGGGTAGACCTAAGTGAGCATGGGTAAACCCCGAATTAAAATATAACTTACTTAATATTCGGACTTTACCCAAGAAGCTTGGCTAATACTAAGTCAATCCGGGTAAACCTAGGTTTACTCCACCTTCTAGTATTACCCGTAACATATATATTGTGTAGCTGCAGCAAGGAAAATACTTTATTCATGCTCAGGTTGTCCTTCAAGCGAGAAGTCAAAGGGCTTTGTGGGCACTTCCGCACACGAACCGACTACGTTAGTGACTCTGTATGTTGTGCCGTCAAAGCAGTGATTTTCAGCGGCTGCCTGCATTTCACTATTGATGTTTTTGTTAACATACAGACTGCATTGTTTTGACTAGCCTTATGTAGAACTTTTTGTCAATACATGTCCAAAATCTCGCTGTTAATTATTTATTTCATTGTCTGAGCTTTGTTATAAACAAGCTAGATTGTGAAATTTGGTGTCATAGCAGGTCTGAAAATATATTGTTTATATTGTTTTGCATTGTATTTACTATTACTAAATTGCTTTAACTAAATTTATTTAGTTAATAACAGATTTTTACTATCAAAGGTTTTTCGAAACTTAGATCTATAGTTTTTTTTTTATATAATAAAAATTACATCTACAGACTCATGGTCCGTACTCTTTTTAGTTTAAGATTATTTTGTAATTTAATTATTATAATATTATGTTACTGCTCCGCGCATGGGGCAAAAGAATTGGTTAAAGGGGGAATGGGATCTATAGTTTCAACTTTTTTTAATCATGTAATTTTAACTAAGCAGTCATGCTGCAATACACTCGTGATCTCAAAAACGCTACGCAAGTGTAGACCATTTTTCTTATCCACACACAAAGTAAAAATTTACCAATTTTCAATTTGGAATTATATCCAATGGGACACAAAAAAATATCCGCAGATTCGCATGGAGATCTGAACCTATGCTTCTTGATGGTGGATATCAAAAACAAACATAAAAGAGTTCTACTGCGCAGCGCCTTTGTTTTTTTTCTGTATCTAAATATTTACGTTTGTTCACAGAAAATCGAGACACCGTTCCTAGCAGCAGTGGAATCAACCCTCGGCGACCGGTACACACCAAACGTGGAGAATATTTACAAAATAACAATTAAGTTCATACTAGAAACCCTAGTCGAAGGCTTTGAGAAAGCCGGCGCGCCCAACTCGACGTGAGCTCAGTACACGATATCAAATTCAAATGCAACGGCCAAGTCCTCCTGATGGATTTAAATATCGAAGCAACTCCGTTCGAAACTTGAAATCTGCTTCAGAACTTTCTAGAGGAAATTAGTCTATGTCAATTGTAAACAGTGAGTACAGAACTTCGCGGGGTGTGGTCAGTTTTGTGGCGTTGTGATGCGCGGTTGACACCTTTCTGAAAACGTACTGATCGGCTTGCTGAAAAATGTTGTTTGTTGTATTAATACGTAAGTAAGGATAACACAGAGGAGCTTCAGTATAAACTTCATTTTCTTGCTGTCAAATTTAAAAAATTGGGAAAAGCTGAAGTTTTTAAAATGATTCAATGTAGTACACTGGTAAATAACGAGCTATCTAAAAGTATACAAACTTCACTTTATCCAGACACGAATAAATTCACTACGTGCAAGATTTTTCACTCATACGTTGTCACTTTGTATTGTTCTTTATATTTCTACTGAGAATATTTGTTATAAAGCTAAGGTACTACACGATAATATATCGGTTAGTTCTCTATCCGATAAACAAAATAAAATTCTTCATAAAGGTAAATTTGTGAACGAATACAATATTATGAATGATGTTGAGATCAATTTCCTGTAAGTGGAATACTCTAATAATCTAAATGTACGATATCAAGGGAATCAAAACCGCCTACATATAACATTATTCTATTGAGTACCATATAACTCGCTTACTTTGTTCCTCCGTTTACTACTCTTACTTATTGAAACTAAATTCGTTTATCTTAATTGCGTCCTATGATTCTGCCTCTGTGAGCTCCTTCCTTGTGATATTAGCTTTTGTCATAGTTTTTACGAAGTTCGAACAAATGCGAATTGTAGATAATAGAGCATTGAGGTGTTTAAGGACTTTAAACTTTATTGACGTAAACTTTTCTATATAAATGTCACAAGCGCTTGTAAAATGTATAAATATATTATTAATGAATTATTTATTGTTAATGTAATGTTGCACTTGAATCTTAATATATTGTGGTGGTCCAAAATAAACATACATTTATTAATTGTAGTAATTGGCGTATGAATTTTTAATATCTTGCGCTTCCGCAAATTCATATTGGAATGAAGTATCTGTGAAATTGTAATTACAATATGAAAATTTTCAATTTTGTTTATATCTTGATTGAACTGCTTGATGTGAATTTGTATTTATTCTAAGGAATCATCACCATTGAAAAGTGAATTGCATTTTGTGCATAATTTTACTTATCTTTTACATCACCAGTGGTAGCTTCATTTGACATTCATAAGTTCTTAAGGAATTAACTTAAGAACACTTTTCATTCATTTCATTTTCATTAAAATGCGTAATTGGAACTCACATTTTCTTTTTCTTTCTATATCAAAACCGGTGACCAATTATAAAATTTTAATATGGATTCTCATTTGATATATTTGTATAAATTTCGTTTAGTTATTTAATATTAAGATAAAATGACACCTAGTCGCATTAGAATTATTTTTACAGAAAGCATATGAATTATAAAATGTTTCATTTCCTCCAAATTAACTCTTGTTTGCCAGAAGCCTATATATATGTGAGAGATCGTTTGTTGGCTACATTAGATTTTTTGTTTTAATATTATATATAACAGGAATTATTTCTTAAAAATTACTTAATATTGATATCATATATTATGTGCTGTTTTGTTTCTATTTCATAAATCTGAACTGATAATCACAAATTCTGAGCACAAAGTATTTTGAATAATATCTAGTTAAACTGTACTTTACATACTGAGGAATGTTTCATAAACATTGATATTTTGGAGAACATTTTAACAAATCACTTGGTAAAAATAACGTTTAGACGGAAATTCTTAAACTCTAACGTTATAATTGTAAAACTATGAACCTAATTTTATATATGTATTAATAATGTATTTGATAGTAATCAGAAACCCACATGTCACTTGTAAAAATACACTATTTTCTACAGAGCCATATTCACGATGTGCTGTAAAAGAAGGTTATTGTCTTTGTATGTAATTCGATAACGTAGCTAGAAAATATTGCAAAATCCCTTTAAAACCATACACCAATATAAAACGTATTGAATGATCTATCCTTTGAAGTAAAAAATGTTATTGTGCTTATTAATAGTCGAGATTCTCCATCTTAACGTATTTAAAACTCAGATATTATTTTACTATCACGGTATATTTTGCGATCGCATGAAAATGCCGTGTCAGCACCTACCTATCCTTGGAGAGACCCTTGACGTTTTCCGCTTTTACATCCTGATACTTAACTTATCTACGTTAACGTTGAAGACACAGATTTATCTTTTTGTAGAACTAAGAGATCTTCTTGTAAGGTGAGATGGTGTGATAAGAAACTTCAAGAGATTCACTGTCTTTCAATTCGCTTAATTTGAAAGGCTTTTCGATTATACGTGTATCTAATTTACATAAAATGTTTATTTGTACACTTTTGTCTTCAACAAACTCTGAGAGTATATTTTAATTAGTTCAACATAGCTTTTCGGGACTTATTGTAAGGTGAAGTATATCAGATAAATAAACAGATGGTGGACCCTGATTATCAGTCGTTTGGAAGAGTCCTATCACCGTCGTGTCTCAAGAGTCGAAATTGTTTTATAATACAGCCGCAATTAATCCAGCCGATGCCTGCAGAGCCTACCGGGATCTCTTAAAAAGTATTACTAAATACTTTCTTTTTCTGAAATGCTGACGTATCATTAAAGTAATAGTGTTTTAAAAGATGGCGGTAACACCCTGGACCAGATTAGCGTATGATGAGAATGTCCTAATGATAGGCGTCATATAATGTCATTCATCATCAATCAGCTCATTAAACGTCCACGAGGGCACGAGCCTACCCGTATAAGGTGTATAACCTTAGTCCACGCGGGCCCAGTGCGGGTTGGACGACTTCACACACGACCTTTAATCTCTTCAGGCGTGCATGAAGGTTTCCCTCACGATGTTTTCCGTAAGAGCGTCGGATAACGTACATATTTAGGAAATTCGTAATCGCATTGGTACATGCGGATCATTATATAGTGTATATGCCATATCGACTCGGAAAAAAAAAAACTCATTCAATTAATTTACTGAATATTGATATAACCTTTGGACTCTTTCAGACAAAATGCTTTCAATTTGAAATTGCTTTCTGACCTAATATTACTGGATTTATACTCACATTTTCGAGCAATATTTTCTTCGCTACGCAAAATAACGATGATTTATTGGCCTTCATTCCATTGAATTACCAATACCTGGCTTTGACATTGTATGATGCTGTTTACATTATTCAAAGAGCGATTATGAATTTCAAATTGAAGTCAAAAAGAGACGTATACGTTGAATAACTTTTATTTGAATACATTTTGTGCTATTCAGACCGTTTTTTCTAATGATAATAAGTCTAAATTATACTTTTTCTAGTCTTTGTTACATTAACTTCGTGTTCAACAGAATATAAAATGTTTGGTTAGCGACAAACTTGTAATTCAATAATGAACGACACTTTAAACATCATAATCTTCTTATATTATTTGCGAAAGGAATGAAGGGTCTGTGTGCTGAAATATCGTTTACTTCATGAGTATCTGTTACAATTTGAAATTATCAGACAGTAATTGAACAATTTCATAGATCCATTTTCACTAAAAGTAAGTATGAATTATTAAATGGAAATTCCTCTAAAAATTATTTATTTTCTGCCTAGAATAGAAGTTGAACTTCGAATACGAATAAAAATTCATATTAATTAAATGAAAAGGTCAACCAGAATTACCAAAAAACCCAATATATAAAACTAGTGCACACACTGTAGGTACCTAAAAATGCTATGATTTATTAAAAACTAACAAAATGACCTGATTCTGGATAACTAGAGTGCTAAAAAGTATATTAAAAATTAATTAAAGAATTTATTTTACCAATAACAGATAGAAGAAACGCAAACGTCTGTTATTTCGTCAAATAACTGGAACGAAATATTCCTTTTTCGACCCGGAAAATAATGAGTGACGTGAGCATGTCGAATTACAGGGTGGAACGAACCGTTGATGACATCAACTTGTATCCGCATAACACTATAATTGGTAAAGCTAGATGGGATCGTTGGTTATAAGACCTTATTCGAAAGATCAAAGTAACATCCGCTGACGAAGGTATTATATCGTTATATTCGAGTTCTTTCAGTTCAAACAATATAAATACATCTAATAAGATATTCGTTATGGTGACCATGTAATCCAGTGTGCCACCTGAAAAAAAGGGCTTTTGAGAAGTTAAAAAGGGCTAGATTGAGCATCAAAAGATTTTCTGTTCTAAAAATGCTGAAATAATCATGTCATGAAGCCGCTTCTTTTTAGAGCATCTAAAGAAAAGGTCATCATGGCTGATAAAATAGCAAAAAAGTGCTTGTTAGCATGTCTCAAAACTTCATAATTTGATAATATTTTCAAGGCAGTGAAAAAGAGCTAGGTTGCTCTTTTCGGGCTAAATCGTTAAAAAAGGAGTTCGCCTATACTAAAAATTAGATCTAGCTACAAAAGGGCTAAGGTGGCAACAATGTGACCATCCGACATATAAAATAAATATCCTCCGCATTCATACAACCCTCTCTACCATCCATTTAAGCAATGACCATCCTTGTAATTTGTGTCCAAACAGAGACAATACTGGTGAAATCGAGAACATTGGCATTTCGTTAAAATAGAACCTACTCGTGATGTACTTTAAGTACATCCCCCAAATATGAGGCCAACCTTTTGATAGGACATAAAAAAAATATACTCAAAGTCACTTGGTGGTTGACCAATAATAGGTATTTAATATGAAAAAAAAAACATTAGCTTTCATAAGTGCTTTTCAGCCTAATCTGAATAAATGAATTTGACTTTGACTTAAAAAATTATGATTTTCCATTAAATTCCATGAAATATGGGGTTAGCGGGTTCACGGCGCACGGTGTAGCAGAGGGGCGCGGCGCTTAGAGCGTTATAAAGTAATACGAACTATAATAAATTATCGAATTGCTCAACAAAATGCGCTATTCTTTATTTCTATTCATTTTGTAAAACTTTAATAATTAACTATTATATGGTATTAGTTCCCGTAAAAATATTCCATAATAGGATACAATAATCGGTCGAATGGATGCCAATGATCAATATTCACCGTATATACCCACCCAAACCGACACGTTTATGCACACAAATATGTATTGCCCGGATTCGACTCCTTCACACTCTCATATAACTCAGTAACACTACTCAAGTATATTTATAATAACGCAAGATAAATCAAACTGCTTTTCAACTGTTGATTGAATGTTTTCATACTTTTCTCTCGCGTTGGCCATGACCACAGATTCCCAATACAGGAAATGGGGCAAGCGCGTTTAAAGTGCGCAAGTTTACGCTCTTGAGACGAGTCAAACGCACGAATATTAGAAGAAATTACCGTTTTTTCCAAAATGCCATCCTGTGCAATTGTAAAATGCCATCATCGCAATGAATCAGTAAATTTACCAAGAAATATAATAACTTTTACAGGTAAGAACCGAAAAGAAATACTGCTATAAATTGGCGGCTTGTCCAGTCTAATTGTATATTCGATGTGTGCCATGACTGATAAAAGTGAACGATGTCTCAAATAAAGCGCGAGTCAATTGTGGTATTTTAATTCAATCAGAATATGAAGCCCTGCCATTTATCCGCCGCCAAAGCGGAACCGTCTATCTAATTTGGAATAATTCCAAATGATTCTCAATGCTGGATTAAAAATAATGTTGTAAAAAAGATAAAAAATCATCGTCAATTTTATAAATCTGTAAAGCTTGTGATGACAATGTGACTATGAAACGTTTTAAAAGTATAATGGAATGCGTAGACTTACATTAAAGCAGATCGAATATCGGTTGAATGTTCAATTTGTAATCCTATTTTCCAAAATTATTCTTATGAAATTGCAATAGTAGTGAAGGCCAATGATACAAAGTTATGTATAAATAAGTGTTATGCGGACGATTTATATAAAGAAAAGACTACTGTAACGCTTATGAAGTAAAACAATGACTGACNTGTGGGCTGGTGCCAAAATAACATACATTATTAATTGGTAAATGTAATTGGTATGAATTTTTAATATCTTGCTTCCGCAAATTCATATTGGAATGAAGTATCTTGTGAAATTGTAATTACAATATGAAAATTTCAATTTTGTTTATTATCTTGATTGAACTGTGCTTGTATGTGAATTTGTATTTATTCTAAGGAATCATTCACCATTGAAAAGTGAATTGCATTTTGTGGCATAATTTTACTTATCTTTTTACATCACCAGTGGTAGCTTCATTTGACATTCATAAGTTTCTTTAAAGAATTAAACTTAAGAAACACTTTTCATTTCATTTCATTTTCATTAAAATGCGTAATTGGAACTCACATTTTGCTTTTTCTTCTTATATCAAACCGGTGACCATTATTATAAAATTTTAATATGGATTCTACATTTGATATATATTTGTTATAAAATTTCGTTTTAGTTATTTAATATTAAGATAAAACTGACACCTAGTCGCATTAGAATTATTTTTACAGAAAGCATATGAATTATAAAATGTTTCATTTCCTCCAAATTTAACTCTTGTTTGCCAGAAGCCATACTTATATATATGTGAGAGATCGTTTTGTTTTGGCTACATTAGATTTTTTGTTTTTAATATTTTATATATAAACAGGAATTATTTCTTAAAAATTACTTTAATATTGATATCATATATTATGTGCTGTTTTGTTTCTATTTCATAAATCTGAACTGATAATCACAAATTCTGAGCACAAAGTATTTTGAATAATATCTAGTTAAACTGTACTTTACATACTGAGGAATGTTTCATAAACATTGATATTTTGGAGAACATTTTTAACAAATCACTTGGTAAAAATATAACGTTTAGACGGAAATTCTTAAACTCTAACGTTTTAATTGTAAAACTATAAACCTAATTTTATATATGTATTAATAATGTATTTGATAGTAATCAGAAACCCACACGTCACTTGTAAAAATACACTATTTTCTACAGACCATATTCACGATGTGCTGTAAAAAAGTTATTGTCTTATGTAATTCGATAACGTAGCTAGAAAAATATTGCAAAATCCCTTAAAAACCATACACCAATATAAAACGTATTGAATGATCTATATTTGAAGTAAAAAATGTTATTGTTGCTTATTAATAGTCGAGATTCTCCATCTTAGCGTATTTAAAACTCAGATATTATTTTACTATCACGGTATATTTGCGATCGCATGAAAATGCCGTGTCAGCACTTACCTACCTTGGAGAGACCCTTGACGTTTTCCGCTTTACATCCTGATACTTAACTTATCTACGTTAACGTTGAAGACACAGATTTATCTTTTTGTAAAACTAAAGATTCTTGTAAGGTGAGGGTGTGATAAGAAACTTCAAAGATTCACCGTCTTTCAATTTCGCTTAATTTGAAAGGCTTATTTGTAAACTTTTGTCTTCAACAAACTCTGAGAGTATATTTTAATTAGTTCAACATAGCTTTTCGGGACATATTGTAAGGTGAAGTATATCATAAATAAACAGATGGTGGACCCTGATTATCAGTCGTTTGGAAGAGTCCTATCACCGTCGTGTCTCAAGAGTCGAAATTGTTTTATAATACAGCCGCAATTAAATCCAGCCGATGCCTGCAGAGGGCCTACCGGGATCTCTTAAAAAAGTATTACTATAATACTTTGCTTTTTCTGAAAATGCTGACGTATCATTAAAAATAGTGTTTTAAAGATGGCGGTAACACCCCTGGACCAGATTAGCGTATGATGAATCCCAATGATAGTCGCGTCATATCAATGTCATCATCATCATCATCAGCTCATTAAACGTCCTCACCGAGTGGCACGAGCCTACCCGTATAAGGTGTATAAGCCTTACCACCTCCACGCGGGCCCAGTGCGGGTTGGACGACTTCACACACGACCTTTAAATCTCTTCGCAGGCGTGCATGAAGGTTTCCCTCACGATGTTTTCCGTAAGAGCATCGGATAACGTACATATAATTTAGGAAATTCGTAATCGCATTGGTACGTGGCGGGATCATTAATTATAGTGTATTATGCCATATCGACTCGGAAAAAAGAAAAAATCTCATTCAATTAAATTTACTGAATATTGATATAACCTTTTGGACTCTTTCAGACAAAATGCTTTTTCAATTTGAAATTGCTTTCTGACCTAATATTACTGGATTTTATACTCACATTTTCGAGCAATATTTTTCTTCGCTACGCAAAATAACGATGATTTATTGGCCTTTCATTCCATTGGAATTACCAATACCTGGCTTTGACATTGTATGATGCTGTTTACATTATTCAAAGAGCGATTTATGAATTTCAAATTGAAGTCAAAAAGAGACGTATACGTTGAATAACTTTTATTTGAATACATTTTGTGCTATTCAGACCGTTTTTTCTAATGATAATAAGTTTAAATAATACTTTTTCTAGTCTTTGTTACATTAACTTCGTGTTCAACAGAATATAAAATGTTTGGTTAGCGACAAACTTGTAATTCAATAATGAATCGACACTTTTAAACATCATAATCTTCTTATTATTATTTGCGAAATGGAATGAAGGGTCTGTGTGCTGAGATATCGTTTACTTCATGAGTATTCTGTTACAATTTGAAATTTATCAGACAGTAATTGAACAATTTCATAGATCCATTTTCATCTAAAATGTAAGTATGAAATTATTAAATGGAAATTCCTCTAAAAATTTATTTATTTTTTTCTGCCACTAGAATAGAAGTTGAACTTCGAATACGAATAAAAATTCATATTAAATTGAAATGAAAAGGTCAACCAGAATTACCAAAAACCACCAATATATAAAACTAGTGCACACACTGTAGGTACCTAAAAATGCTATGATTTATTTAAAAAACTAACAAAATTGACCTGATTCTTGGATAACTAGAGTGCTATAAAAGTATAATTAAAAATTAAATTAAGAATTTATTTTTACCAATAACAGATAGAAGAAACGCAAACGTCTGTTATTTCGTCAAATAACTGGACGAAATATTTCCTTTTTCGACCCGGAAAATAATGAGTGACGTGAGCATGTCGAATTACAGGGTGGAACGAACCGTTGATGACATCAACTTGTATCCGCATAACACTATAATTGGTAATAGCTAGATAGGGATCGTTTGTTATAAGACCTTATTCGAAAGATCAAAGTAACATTCCTGCTGACGAAGGTATATGTATCGTATTATATTCGAGTTCTTTCTAGTTCAAACAATATAAATATCATTCTAAATAAGATATTCGTTATGGTGACCATGTAATATCCAGTGTTGCCACCTGAAATTTAGAAAAAGGGGCTTTTTGAGAAGTTAAAAAGGGCTAGATTGAGCATCAAAAGATTTTCTGTTCTAAAAATGCTGAAATAATCATGTCATGAAGCCGCTTCTTTTTAGAGCATCTAAAGAAAAGGTCATCATGGCTGATAAAATAGCAAAAAAGTGCTTGTTAGCATGTCTCAAAACTTCATAATTTGATAATATTTTCAAGGCAGTGAAAAAGAGCTAGGTTGCTCTTTTCGGGCTAAATCGTTAAAAAAGGAGTTCGCCTATACTAAAATAAGTTAGATCTAGCTACAAAAGGGCTAAGGTAGCAACAATGTGACCATCCGACATATAAAATGAATATCCTCCGGCATTCATACAACCCTCTCTACCATCCATTTAAGCAATGACCATCCTTGTAATTGTGTGTCCAAACAACAGATACAATACTGGGTGAAATCGAGAACATTGGCATTTCGTTAAAATAGAACCTACTCGTGATGTACTTTAAGTACATCCCCCAAATATGAGGCCAACCTTTTGATAGGACATAAAAAAAATATACTCAAAGTCACTTGGTGGTTGACCAATAATAGGTATTTAATATGAAAAAAAAAACATTAGCTTTTCATAAGTGCTTTTTATCAGCCTAATCTGAATAAATGAATTTTGACTTTGACTTAAAAAATTATGATTTTCCATTAAATTCCATGAAATATGGGGTTAGGCGGGTTCACGGCGCACGGTGTAGCAGAGGGCGGCGCGGGCGCTTAGAGCGTTATAAAGTAATACGAACTATAATAAATTATCGAATTGCTCAACAAAATGCGCTAATTTCTTTATTTCTTATTCATTTTGTAAAACTTTACACTTTTGGTATTAGGTTCCCATAAAAATATTCCATAATAGGAGTACAATAATCGGTCGAATGGATGCCAATGATTCAATATTCACCCTGTATATAGCCGCACCCAGTCCAATACCGACACGTTTATGCACACAAATATTTGTATTGCCCGGGATTCGACCCCTTCACACTTCTCATATAATCTCAGTAACACTACTCAAGTCATATTTATAAATAACGCAAGATAAATCAAACTGCTTTTCAACTGTTGATTGAATGTTTTCATACTTTTCTCTCGCGTTGGCCATGACCACAGATTTCCCAATACAGGAAATGGGGCAAGCCGCGTTTAAAGTGCGACAAATGTAAGCTCAACGAGCATACACTGGCTGCCAGTTTACGCTCTGTGAGACGAGTCAAGACGCACGAATATTAGAAGAAATTACCGTTTTTTTCCAAAATGCCATCCTGTGCAATTGTTACATGCCATCATCGCAATAAATCAGTAAATTTACCAAGAAATATAATAACTTTTTACAGGTAAGAACCGAAAAGAAATTGCGACACTGGGACTGCCTATAAACTTGGCGGATGTCTGTGGCCATGACTGATAAAAGTGAACGATGTCTCAAATAAAGCGCGAGGTCAATTGTGGTATTTTTAATTCAATCAGAATTATGACAGCCCTGCCATTTATCCGCCGCCAAAGCGGAATCGTCTGTCTAATTTGGAATAATTCCAAATGATTCTGAATGCTGGATTAATAAATAATGTTGTAAAAAAGATAAAAAATCATCGTCAATTTTATAAATCTGCAAAGCTTTTGTGATGACAATGTGACTATGAAACGTTTTAAAATGTATAATGGAATGCGTAGACTTACATTAATAGCAGATCGAAAATATCGGTTGAATGTTCAATTTGTTATCCTATTTTCCAAAATTATTCTTTATGAAATTGCAATAGTAGCGAAGGCCAAATATAAATATATAAATAATGTGTTATGGGAACTGGATTTGTTATTATAAAGAAAAGACTAACTGTAACGCTTATGAAGTAAAAACAATTGACTGACAACAATAAGCATATTTGATACTGACATAGCAAATATGGTAAAAATTATCGCCTTTTAAGATCAGTTGGAAAAAATATTAGTAAAAAACGAACTTCGTCATTGGCCTATCAAATATCGTGACTATGCTGGATCAGAAATAGTTACGATTTGAGGCGAAACTTTCTCCCAGATTTAGGGCGCTTCAAATTCGCCATATTGTTTTCAAATCCGCAGATAATCTAAAAATTACCAGTAATATTCTATGAATTTAACATAGTGCAATTGACCTTACAAATATTTATATTGTATGTATGGGATATATAAAATGTAATTTATAGTTAAGGTGTATTATAGATTCAGTAAGGTGGTCGTGTTGTAATACAAATGTCATATAAGATTGGTGTAATGAAATGTTAATTTGATTTTGAAATAAATATTATTTAAAATTACCGTGTAAACGATTTATTATTTCTTTGTACCCGAGACTCATATTATATTACATGGAGATTGAGTCATAGTATCTAGAAAATATATATTATTATATACGCCAATTACCTTCATTGACCTATATTTTAGTATATTTATTTAATCAGTGCCTATATAGAGCAGGCCGATATCCTCTTACATGCATGCATAGCATGCGTAAGAGGATATCGGCCTGCGGGAAGGCCTATTGGAAATTAAAGCCTGCCGACAAATTGACGCCTAGATGCTTGTAAGTATTTATTTCTTTCTCTACATAGCTCTCATTATATTATTTTCTAACACCATTATTTCTTACAGAATTAAAATAATAAATATAATGGCAATTGATCCCTGGAAAGAGGTAGGTAGATGTTAATAATGTATGGAATCCTAGCATAAAACTTTCAGGGTCCCAATCTTCTTTAAGGTTTTAACTGCTCATGGCGAAGGCTAAAAAACATATAATATTTATACCTAATAAAAGTGAGTCGAGTGCCTAGCCACACATCTGAAAACCGAGAGACTGAAGCTTTGGTGGATGGTTACTTTGCAAATCCGTTTGTGGGAGGCTTCCCCCTGGCGATGAATTGTCTTGGCCGACGTGGAAGCGTTAAATAGGCTTCGGACTTTAACAGATCGGAGAAGGGACAATGTAGTAGATGCTTTCGGGTGGCCTTGATTTCGACTGTCTTTGTGGAGCGGCCCAAATGATGGTCCACATTATGTCGTATCCTGCTTCCAAGCAGCTGTTCTTAGCAGGATTTAATGACAGCTGCTGAACTGAACGATGTCACCGTAGCTAGCTTTTGGGTTTCTACGGTTCGATTATAGAAGCTAATAAAATATCTTCCAACATTCAAACAGCGCCTTCTGCCTTCAATTATAGCAAGAAGCTTGTACTATTGGTACTAACAAGAACTTTAGTAATTTAACTTTAAAAATTAAAAAATAATAAAAGAAACTTAATGTTAAAGTACCTAAGAATCTATAAATAATTCTAAAAAAAAACCTGGCGTTGGGGGACCACTCTTAAACTAACAATTCAAATACAATAGTCTAATTAAGTAACAGAGACAACGTAACATAACAACGCTCGATTGAATGACCTTTCAAACAAAAAAAACTAAATCAAAATCGGTCCACTTGTTCGGGAGTTATGGTGCCACAGACAGACACACAGACTCACACACAGACACATAAACACGTCAAACTTATAACACCCCTCTTTTTGCGTCGGGGGTTAAAAACTGATTAACATGCTTACCTATAATATCTACAGATATATTTCTGGAACACTATTATTTGTACTGCCGATGGAACCAGAAACCTTTGGTGCTATAGCCGATTTCTCAACCATAACACCACAAAGGTCTTTTTAGATATCCAGGAAAATATCTTAATTTAATACTAATTAAGTTACCTTTATTATATCTAATGCAGTCGCCGTCTCCGACGCCGTATATAAGACAAAGCTATGACGAATACCTTCCACGTTTTACTGTCGATAAAATCTATTTAGATGCATATTTTTTAAACTAAAATCAACCTTACGCCGTAACAACAAAGACCACCCTAAACGCTGGCGCCGTAATGACGTATGATGCCCATAATTTTCAAAAAGGACTCACCATTATCATACAATTGCGAGGTCATAAAATTGTATGAAACAGAACGGCTAGCGAATAGTGATGGCCGGTGAAATTGATAGCAACGTTATTTTTATAAACGTTTGAGTCTATAAAACCTTTTCTTTTATAGTGAGTAGTGCCATATTTATTGTTATTTGTATGTCAACTTAAGTAACAAAATAATAAATTAAAAACAGCTTGGCCTGTGTTGTGAAATTGTGCGAAAAGTAAACAAAAGGAAAACAATCCAGAAATTATGTCTTATAGTTAAATGGACAATTCGATTACATATGTTTTGTTTAAAATACTGAAATCAGTATACAAAAAGTATTTGTCAAAAGGACATTATATAGAGCCGCTGTCATTTCGGGAAGACATTTAACGTAGTTTTAATGACAGTCCGTCCATATTTTTTATACGTCCATGGACCTGACTAATCAAATAATTCACCGACATTTACACAGCGCCATCTAGCGCTTAATTTTTGTAAGGAGCTTGTAATATACAAATGATATGAATATATATAATAATACCTAGCTTCGTCCCTTCCTAGTAGCCAAGATCAACAGCTAAAAGTAGCCTTAAAAGCACTGAGGGATTTGAAATTACATTTCTCGATGCATCATCAATCAGCAATCGGCGATTGCCATAGCTACTTGCCTCATTCTATAGTAACTTTATAATTAGTTACTGATAATAATTAATCATTTCAAAGCTAAAATAAACCAATGAAATTTAATCCCATGTCATTAAAATTTCCTTAACAAAATTTGTCTGGAGTTAAAAAGATGCCTTTTTAATCAAATAAACAAAACCTCTTTAAAATATTGTAATCTAAACATATTAAGATATCAGAGCCAGACATACTCACAATAGTTAAATGTTAAAATTGACAATTCACCGAAAACGTGATACCGTTTAATTTGAATGTTGCCATGGCTACGCTAATATATGTAAATGTATTCACAATTGATATAAGCGAAACAGAAGCGTACTGTATAAAGGCGTTTACACGAATGCATGAAATGTAAATGAAACAGCCTCGGTTGAGATTCGAAAAATGAATAAAAACGTTTGCACACTCAGCAAGTCGCTTCCAACTTTACTTATGCAAATATTTGCAATGTTCTCCGTTGTAGAGTTACGAAAACAAATAACTTGTTTGCCATGTGTTCTGCAGTTGCAGTAATAAGTAAAATTTAACGATTCCATTATGACTTACAATACAAAGTTGTAATTGAACTGGGATATCCAAAAAATACAAAATTAATGTAATATTACTTTACATTAGTTCATTAATGAAACAATTTCGATTCTTTTTTGTCATCATACATGGAATTTAATATATATACATAAACATTATAATATTAGTCCCAGTACAACTACTATGCCCCGCGGTATAAGATATTCTACCGCAGTAAAAGAACCTAAAATCGGTTCAATAAGTCAGTCCACGCGACGCGCGGCCGCTGCGTGGGACTACAATACTTCATTTTTCTAAAAAATAAAGTAAATAAATAAAGTATGAGCGTCGGTGGCTCAATGGTGTGGACTGTCGCCTTCCTACCGGGAGGGCTGAGGTTCAAATCCCGCCACGTACCAATGTGTTTTCGAATTTTCGAAAGGAAATTTTCGGTGAAGGAAAACATCGTGAGGAAACCTTCACGCACGCCTGCGAAGAGATTCGAAAGTTGTGTGTGAAGTCGTCCAACCCGCACTGGGCCCGCGTGGACGAAAAATTGTTATTTAAATTTTACAAACAGACACTCCAATTGTTTTTATAGTAATATAATATGTACCTATAGATATAGATATCAATGTGTACTAAGATTGTAAAGTTGGCTCTCTCATTAAAACTTCGTATATTCCTTTTTAATAATAATTAATTAATACGTAATTTGTTATCTTAAAAAGCTTGTAACTTCAAACACAATATACAATTGTTTATGAATAAATGAATTTTCTATAATAAATATTATATAAATACTTTTATATAAGTTCCAGTTGTAATCATTTGCAGATAATATTAACCTTTAGTTGAAACTCCCAGTAATGTTATCAGTATGTGTATGAACGATCAAAGCATTTTTAAATGGAATTTATGTACTCGAGTAAATGTATGTGTAAAGGGTCTTACAGTCAGTTGACAGTTATATTTACGTAAACACTCGTGTCTTATTGATTACATCGATGGTACTCAGTGACCGTGAAATTAAAACAAATGTGGAAAATATTAACATTAATATGCTAATAAAAACACAAACACGTACTTTGACAACAATATTCTATTTTATTCTATTGAGTTTTGATGTAAATTTTTGATGCCATGTACTATAAAACCAATTTGCCTCAAGATTAATTTTATTGCCATGAACTACTTAAATCCACTGATATTTTTCTCAATCGATAAACATTTAATACTATTAATATAAAACTAACGCGTGTGTCGACGAAAATATTCACGTTGCTGAATTCCATTCTGCCAACGAACTCTTCACATCACTAAAACTTTTACTTTCGCAGAAGAATCGCTCCAGTCACACCGTACACGCAGCTCAATAAGCAAGGCTAACAAAGTCACCAATTAAACACTACCGGAAAATACCCAAAACCCATCAAATTCAAATTAACCTTACATTCCTATAAAACACTAACGACCGATTCTGTTTCGTTTAATTATTGAGCCAAAATTTGTTTATTCAACGGCGTACTCCAAGGCACAATACTAGGGCCGCTCGTGTAAGCTGGACTAAAAGCTTCCAACGCGCCAATACAAAAATCTCTATTATTAGAATCGAGAATATATTGCATAAATACCAAGATCGGAATATTGAATAGTTTGCTCAGTGTTGGGCGGAAATCGAGTGTTGATAGTGAGTGAAATTTTGGTGTAGGTGTGTTAAGTTTTAGTGAAGATGGGGTGTGAACTAACGAAATTGGCGGCTTCCGAAGTGCACCAGGATCCTATAGATAGGCCTCCACCGCCGGCAGATCCCAGGTCTCCGTTGACGACGAAACAACAGTATTGTATGCTGGCGTCTTGGAAAGGAATCTTCAGACAGATCGAGAAGACTGGTATCATCCTCTTTGTCAAGTAAGTACCTATCGTGGTAAATAGATAAATAAACTTTTGTTGCAGTTTTTCCCTTAGCTTACGATTGCAGTGACATATGCACTCGTCTGTTAAAAAACCATGTAAAAAATGCATTCAAGTACTTAATTTATTTAAATTGACTCTGACATATCCATCAAATTCAAGATAATTATATGTAAGAATTTATACAAATAGTTATTTTCTACGCTCTCTTTTCTTTAATTTTCAAATGTTTTTCGTGTTTTCCACACGATATTGTTTTCATCTATTTTTAATTTTTAAATAATTGTAAGAATTCTAGTTCTCATTAACATCACAAAAAATATTTTTTCCTGTATCTGAGTGATTAAATTTACATTATATATGAAAATTGAATTATTAAGACAATCTAATATTACCAAAAACACTAACCTCAAAACTGTCTAAATATCGAAGATAAGCCTCCAAGCACCAATATAAAATGTGTTTTATATGCAGTATATTAATAAAGTCAAGTTGAAATTCTTCAATACAATTTAGGTTTTCAATAAGCAGTTCTAATATTATAAAATATTATATTCATGGAATTTTCAAATAGGTTATCTCGTGCGTGTTACATTAATCGTCGATGACTTGGAAGATAAAAGAGATAACTCTCTAAGACTATAATCTCATCATAGGAGCTCATTTACTGCCTCCTATCTATATTAATATATAAAGCTGAAGAGTTTGTTTGTTTGTTTGAACGCGCTAATCTCAGGAACTACTGGTTCGATTTGAAAAATTCTTTCAGTGTTAGATAGCTTATTTATCGAGGAAGGCTATAGGCTATATATCATCACGCTACGAGTAATAGAAGCGGAGCAACAATGAAGAATGTTTCAAAATCGGGGTATTTTTCATACTTGGAGCTTCCGCTGCGTACGCTGAGTAAACGGTTAAAGTTTCACAAAAGTCATGTATGAGTATTGTTCTCCTTTTAAAGGTCTACAAAAAAGTTTGCGGCAGCATATATCTATCTTTTAAGGTAAGCTCACTATAACATATTTTTTGCTAAAAAATTCTGAAATTGACGCCGAAACCTTTAAAGTTGGAGGGAGGGGAAATCCTATGTATAGTGATAAATGAAAGTACCGTGTTATCCCGAATTTAATGCGAGCGAAGCCGCGGGCAAAAGCTAGTATAAAATATATTTACACAGTGCCATCTCACTTAAAACTAATTTATTATTCTCCATCAATGCTACCTAGTTTATATTAATGTTTTTGTAATACATGGAAAACCCAGCCGTATATAAACAGATATGTTCCTACACACAAATGTTTTTCTGTCCGGATATTGAACCCAGAACCCTTGGAGAAATAGCCGATTTCAATTACAATGAGAAATCATCTCCAATAAATGAAGTAAAGTGACTCGGACACTTGCAGATTCTGCGCCAAAGAGAGAGATACACCGATACACTTTCTCTGCAATTGTTGTCCTATACAACGAAAGCGAAACATCCACGTGGGTAGCTACTATAAGCCCAAGTGACATTAAATCTTTTAAGTTGGGCGGGATCCCAAGTTTCCTGAAAAGTGCCCAAATTTGAGACAAATTCTAAAAGGATGGGACTCACAAAAGAACTCATAGAACAAGGAAACTTAAATAATAATTAAACATACGTCAAATGATATTCTTATACGTATTACTATTTGTAGGTAACACTTCTGAGTAGTGATGATATTGTATTGTTTTTTTTTTCTATGTACTGTTGTACTATTTTTTATTTATTTTAGTTATAATATTTAATTTTTAAGGTTTTTAGTTGTTAGTAATGATTTTTACTTATTTGGTGTATGAGGGGCATCATATTGTTTAGTTAACTGTTGTAATGTTTGTGTGAAGTTGAAATTACTTGAGATGTGGGTCTGATACAAATAAATAATTTATCCATCTACTAAATAGCTTATATTCGACATGTTCGAAACGCAGTCAGTCATTGTTGAATTCAATTCAGCTCCAATCAGAATATCTTGCATTCCGAAGCTGCATACCTATCGATCCAGGAAACAAAGTGCTTTTACCGATACACTAGGCAGTTAATTCTAGACCTTTGGAAGTTATTTTGAAAAAACAAGGACAAATCTATACTTATATATAAAGCTGAAGAATTGTATTTATTATATAAAGCTAAGAATTGATATCAGTGTTAGATAGCTTATTTCGAGGAAGGCTACAGGATATATATTATCACGCTACAAGCAATAGGAGCGGAGCAGCAATGAAGAGTGTTTCAAAATCGGGGAATATTTTTCATACTTAGGGATTCTGCTGCGTACGCTGCGAAAAAGGTTAAAGTTACGCATAAGTCATGTATAAAAGTATTGTTCCCCTTTTAAAGGTCTCAAAAAGTCCGCAACAGCATAGGTCTTTCTTTTAAGGTTAACTTCCTATAAAATTAAACTAAAAGTAATCTATCACTCAGATGTCGGTGGCTCATTGGTAGTGTATTGTTGCCGTCGTACGTTATTCGTCGCTTTTACGGTGAAAAAAAAAACATCGTGAGGAAACCTACCCACATCCTCGAATTAATTCAAAGGATAAGGTAAAGTCGGCCATTCCGCACTGGGCTCGCGGGACGACTAAGGCGTATACACCCTATACGGGTAGGCTCGTTCCCCGTACATAGATTCATCATCATCAACTCATTAGTTGATGATGATGAATCTATGTCTTGCTAAATGGGTCATTCTGAACAAATATTTTGCAGTTCGACTTTATAATTCTCGTCGAAATCTTTAGATGTCTGAATATTTTATTACACCTCAAGTCATTAATCATAAGCCGTTGAAAACGATATTATATAGCCTTCATTCATGTCCCGGTTACCTCTCCCCTTCATCCTTCTTCGCCCACGGACATGTACTAACTCATCTCACGTCAAAATAAATCCATCGGTTGTTTTAATATCAAAAACTTGAAAGCTATCCGTTTTCCGAGGTGAAGTGATGTGTGCTTTATATGTAGAATGAAAGATTATTTTATCGATACTTACTTTATAGTATACTATTGTCAGTGTTACTACTGTTTAAAATTAATAAAACAGTCCGTGAATTCCACCGTTGGACTTAGGGCATACTTCATAGATAATGATGCGTTTTTATGATACAAATTGTACAGGACGGTCAGGACGCTCATTTGATGGTAAGGCCTCGACCTCGAATACAGCGGGCGCCGGGGCAGTAGCGGCGGCGCCCACAGTGATACGCCTGACCATGACAGAGCGTGTTTTTGTTAATATATTCATTTATATATTATTTACAATACAGTGTTTGTACTACTCAGGATCGAGCCCGAAAC
>PQWD01006868.1:0-20720 GCA_019425675.1 Leucinodes orbonalis | reverse complement strand
CTGCGCGCTGCAGTTTTATTTTTTAACCCCCGACGCAAAAAGAGGGGTGTTATAAGTTTGACGTGTCTGTCTGTCTGTGGCATCATAACTCCCGAACGCATGCAGTGATTTCAATTTAGTTTTTTTGTATTAAAGGTGACTTATATGCGAGTGTTCTTAGACATGTTTGATGAAAATCGGTTGAGCCGTTTAAAAGTTGTGAGGAGTGAAAGTGGGGAGAGTAACCGAATGACTGCAAATATACTTGAAATCAGTAACAATGTGACCTTTAGCCTATTTATAGTAAGAAAAACTAGTAATTAATAAGTAAAATAGCGAACGAGCTTGAACTTAAATTGTAGTAAGTAAATTATAATATACTAAAATCTAACTTAACCTAACCTACCTATAAAAAGTATGAAATAAAAATTTAATTAAAAATTTGAAAAACCCCCGACACAAGAACTTAAGTAATTTCCCTTTAAAAAGTAAAAAATAATAAAAGAAACTTAATGTTAAAGTACCTAAGGATCTATTAATAATTCTAAAAAAAACGTCGCGTTGGGGGACTGAACTTGATATAAAAAATATCGTAGCTAAGAAAGAAATAATTAGGAGCGGTCCCCCCACGCGACGTTTTTTTTTAGAATTATTAATAGAGTCTTAGGTACTTTAACATCAAGTTTCTTTTATTATTTTTTACTTTTTAAAGGGAAATTACTTAAGTTCTTGTGTCGGGGGTTTTTTAAATTTTAAATTTATAGAATTTACCTAGACTTTCAAAATCGTTAAGTTCTTAACTTCTTTCAGATTAATTTTCTAGTAGTCGAACCGGAATCTCTAAAATTTTAACCATTACACTAAATAGAAACTACGCCAAATGTTCCATGACTTCCATGTATATTGTTATTACTTTAACAGCTTGTGAAAGTTCATGAAATGATAGTTTTATCTGACGTCCTTAATAAAGAGTGCGTGTTCGTAGTTAAAACCGGCAACGCATTTCTGTGGCCTCACATGTTGCAAATGTCCATGAGAGGCGGTGACACTTTCCATCAGGTTAGCCTCATACGCGTTTGCCTCCCTATTTAAAAAAAATCATCACCATCAGCTCATATAAACGTCCCCACCGAGGGGCACGAGCCTACCCGTATAAGATGACTAGGCCTTAGTCATCCACGCGAGCCCAGTGCGGATTAGCCAATTTCACGCACAACCTTTGAATCTCTTCGCAGGCGTACCCAGGTTTCCTCACGATGTTTTCCTTCACCGTAAGAGCGATAACGTTACGTATAATTTCGAAAATTTGATAAGACATTACGTGGCGAGCTTTGAACCTGCACTCTCCAGATCGGAAGGCAACAATCCTCACCATTCAGCCATCGACACTCAATGAATGTCAGTGGATATTTATTCAACGCGCGAGAGTAAATCTTGCTAACTAACCATAAGCCGTCCCGAAGCCTAGCTACTTATTTACAACGTTTATTAACACATATACTAGTGTACATTTGTAGACCAACAACGCGTGGCCTCTCTGTTAATTCCCCATCAATCAAAGGGGCTTACAGAGGAATTCTACACGCGTAAGTCATATCAGAACACCATATTACATACTGTTATAGGAAAACGGAATCTGATATGGATTTGATTTATTAGGTAATTACAAACTAATGATGTAGTATTTTATTAGTGGTTCTCAACAATTTTTTCCCGAAAAATGTTTGATCTTACATATTTCTTGTATAGGACACGAAAGATGACCACTGCACAGTAGTAACTTTTATGCACCTTATTCTTAAGAAGTAAGTGGATTGATAAAATAAAAAATATATATTTATCAATCCCATATTTTGTTTCAGCGATATCTAATATGTAGGTATTTTTTATACGTCAATAAACGGCGAACCACTTTTTTTTCATAATAAAGCTGTAATATGTGCCTAAGTAATTAAAAAATATTTTATTTTATGTAACTTGATGCTGCGGACCCCTCTACAGACGATTCCGACTTGCACTTGGCAAATTTTTCTATGTTTGTAATGAGAGAAATTCAAAGTAGTGTTATTTTGGTACGTATGTAGTATAAAACGGATATTTCAATATTACGAACAGACTCCATCCTCCATCCTTATTTATATATACATAGGCATGTCTTAACTGTCTTCAGTCAGCATTAAAGGGGAAATCCGTCTTACTAATTGTGAAACTGGTTCTGACATCTAGATAGATTGCGTAAAGTGATACCGACGCTGTCATTCAGACTGGCAATTATCGGAATTTTATATAAAAAGGGTCAGAGGGATAGGATCCATTTCAGTAATTGTAATATATTTTATTGTTGAACTCACAAAATCTTAGCAAACTTTTTTCCAACTGACTACTGCATGGCCGAAGATAACCTTTACAGCTACACCGGGCAATTGGCAAGCGCAGATGGCTCTCAGCCTGAAACATTACACAACGAGCCTAAGGGCGTCCCAGAGTAGGACTCGAACCTCGGCTTATAGCGTTGGGAGGGCTAGGTAACCTAGTATATGTATGAGAAGGGAAGCGACCCGACATGACAACGCAGATTACGTAAATAGGAACTGAGCGAACCTACGGATCTAGCGAGCCTACGGGGTACCGCGATTATGGCCCCCGCCGGCGGGGGCGGAAAACATCACACTAAACACGTTCATTTAATTTGAATGAAATACTACGAGTTTAACTTCTTCTTATCGAATCATATTTTGACCCCATATGTATAAGTTCGTTAAATTTTGGTTGGTACTATAAAATACATAATCTTGTACCCTGTAAACGTAGTTTAAAGAAAATGACAATTAGGCGCTAATTTTAAATTGGCCTGAAAGCTGAAAGACTGTGTTATGATTTGTCGATAATTTTGAGGCTACTTAATGAAATTACACGCATATATTTACAGAAACAAAATTGATAGAGCACAACTCTAATTAGTTCATGCACAGACATCCGAATATACAATTAGACTGGACAAGCCGCCAAGTTTATAGGCAGTCCCAGTGTCGCAATTTCTTTGCGGTTCTTACCTGTGAAAAGTTATTATATTTCTTGGTAAATTTACTGATTCATTGCGATGATGGCATGTTACAATTGCACAGGATGGCATTTTGGAAAAAACGATAATTTCTTCTAATATTTGTGCGTCTCGGCTCGTCTCACAGAGCGTAAACTGGCAGCCAGTGTATGCTCGTTGAGCTTACATTTGTCGCACTTTAAACGCGGCTTGCCCCATCTCCTGTATTGGGAAATCTGTGAGTTCATGTATCAGAATTTTAAAATATAACGTTGTAATATTATATTATATTATGTATGCATGTATTGTTAGTGAGTCTAGATAGATAAATATTTTTTGCAAGAAATGACAATAATGGAATATATTAGGTATATTGTTACTGTTAAAAGACAAAAATCGATGTGGAACTAATTTAGAACATGGATAGATCATTTGTGATCGGTTAATTACTTCCCTATCAGATATCTAGTATCTTCTTCCCGAAACAAAATTGCAAAACACTTATATTTAATAATAATACTTTATTTCCCAAAGTCACATATACATTTGGCGTGAACTTTTAATCTAGCCTCCACACTGAGCCGGTCCTGTGGAGGTCAATACCTTGTTTACAAAATAATTATACTTTTACATGTTGGCACTACATTCATTAAAATCCAAATTATACATACAAATTAGGAAAATGTCTATCGCAAGCTAAGTAAACATGAAAGTGACTCTGTGGTAGGTGACGTGTGAGTGCGTGTAAGGAACTACTTCAAATTTTTTTAAAAAATCTCTGCTTCATTGTAACTGAGGCTCAGGAGTGTTTTGAACAATATGGCTTTTGCTTCCCTGACTGTTTTGTCTACAAGTTTAAGACGGTTGACAACTTGGTTGTAATGTAAGGAAAGAGGTGTGGTCTGAAACAATGGGCGAAACTAGTTTTGGATGGTAGGCTTGGCATTTTGAAAACTCTTTTACTCCTCATGGCACTATATTCACTGGATGCGGGCACGACTGTTCGGTGGGCAGAAACCACCGCCCTAAAAATAAAGAGCTTTCTCACACTAAGGACCTCAAACTCGTCATACAGTGCTTCAGTCGGATAACGAAAAGGTTTAAGTCGCCAGATGCTCTTTGAATGTCAGATTTTCGTCTATTTCAACTCCCAGGTATTTCAAAGAGCTGGTTTTTCTAATATGTTATAGCCACATGAAAAAGTATTGGTTTGAAGGGGACAATTGTGAATTTTAATTTCCTCCTGGTTTTTGGGCGCTGAGGCGGCTGTCTTCTGGAAACATGAATTTTTTAGCGTTGAGAGTTAAAATGTTGTTGCTAAGCCATTGTGAAATCTGCCTCATACCAATCTCCACCGTTTTAATAACCTGCTCCCAAGAACTATCATGAAAAATTAGCGCTGTATCGTCAGCATAACAGAGTAACTCATCGTTTTGAATAGGAAGAGAGAAGATGTCATTGATATATAGTACGGAAAGCGTAGGCCCAAGAATGCTGCCCTGTGGAATACCAAACGTGACTGGGTCTGAGACACTTACTTTTCACGGGACGATATCTGGCACTGCGGTGGTACCTACCTAGACGACTCAGTATCGAATCTACCACCTAACTGTTGATAATGACATCCATTATTTCTTAAAATAAAACTATAAAAATAATTGCAATATCAAATGTTTTTCAAAAGATCGTTAGTAAGCACCATTTCGCAATATAAATTATATTCAACGTAACGCCCACAACTGTCAGAGAATTACTCCCACGGGTCGCAATAAAAAACTCATCCAAAATATTCCTTTGCGCCGTACCCTTTTATAAATATAATCGCCTTGCCGAGAAGAAAATCCATATTGAAGATATAAAACAAGCTGTTCAATACACCCATCATTACAGAACTTAAGTAGGCTTAATGCAATACTATATCATCATCAGCTCTTAAAACGTCCCCACCGAGGGGCACGAGCCTACCCGTACGCGGGTGTATAGGCCTTAGTCGTCCACGCGGGCCCAGTGCGGGTTGGACGACTTCAAGCACAACCTTCAAATCTCTTCGCAGGCGGGCGTGAAGGTTTCCTCAGGATGTTACCCTCCACCGTAAGAGCGTCGGATAACGTACATATAATTTCAAAAATTCGACAACACATTGGTACGTGGCGGGATTTGAACCTCAGCCCTCCCGGTAGGAGGGTAACAGTTCACACCATTGAGCCACCGACGCTCAAAAAAAATTTTATTTATAATAAAATATTATTTTAAATTTTTATTTATTTATTAGGTTCACCAACGTTTGTGTACAATATTACTTATAAATATACATGATAACCTTAATAACTAATTGCCACAAACATTTAAAGGCAAACACAGCATGCATTTTCATCTTAGTTATGAACACTTTATTTACTTAAGAATACGCTTGTTAAATAAAGTTTATTCCACCAATCCGAATTGAGCCCGCCTGGTGGGTTACGGCCCAATGTCTCCACTATGCTGTGCGGGAAGGCTTGTGTGCTGCAGAAGGCCGTTATATACGTACGCTGATAAAATTTTCAATGAATATATTTATCTTTAATTTTCTGTTTCCGATATAACTAAGGACTATTTCATCATCAGCTCATTAAACGTCCCCACTGAGGGGCACGAGTCTATCTATAAAAGGTGTATAGGCCTTAGTCGTCCACCCGGGCCCGATTCGGATTGGACTTCACGCACAACCTTTGAATCTATTCACAGGCGTGCGCAGGTTTCCTCACGATGTTTCCCTTCACCGTAAGAGCGTCGGATAAACATTTCTAAAATTTGTAAAGACATTGGTATGTGGCGGGATTTGAACCTACATCCTCGACATCGCAACACCATACCACCAATGAGCCACCGACGTGTCGACCTTGCTATTTACCGCAACATCATTTTTAAAAAGTTGCCTTAACTACAAAGAGTTTATAACTTTGAAATGTATTTTTTTTGCTTGCTAATGCTACGACTATTAAAAAACTATCAAAATTATAAAGATTAAAGGAAAATTCTTATCTCATATCCCTCCGAACTTTGAAAAGCATATTAACCGTTGTTTCCGGCTTCATTGGTAAAGATAACGTTAGCTTCTATCATCCACATTCGGTCCACAGTGGGACATGGCCCAATTTCTCCATGGTCATGCGCTCTGCGGTAGGTTATGTTCATAACAAATGACTATATGAGCCACAACAAATACAAGTTAAGCCACAAATAAGAAATAAGTTTTTTTATGGAATAAGTGTACACTTATTATAGGCCAGCGTCGGTGGCTCAGTGGTGTGGACTGTCGCCTTCCTACCGGGAGGGCTGTGGTTCAAATCCCGACACGTACCAATGTATTTTCGAATTTAGAAAATATATGTACGTTATCCGACGCTCATACGGTGAAGGAAAACATCGTGAGGAAACCTTCATGCACGCCTGCGAAGAGATTCGAAGGTTGTGTCTGAAGTCGTCCAATCCGCACTGGGCCCGCGCGGACGACTAAGGCCTAATCACCCTATACGGGTAGGCTCGTGCCCCTCGGTGGGGACGTTTAATGAGCTGATGATGATGAAGTGTACAGTACGGTCAGGATGCTGACCTGATGGTAAGTCATACGCCGAACCTTGTCAGAGCGGCACTGAATGAGACCAACAACTGAAAGACAGTAATTATTATTTATCAATGCCGCACTGCGCCCGCCATCTGAGACAAATGTTAGGTCTCTTATACTTAGTAATTTCACTAGCTACAGTGCCCTCATTCCGAAACTCGAAAGTGCAAAACACTTCTATTTCACGGTACGATATCTGGCACTGCGGTGGTACCTACCTAGACGACTCAGTACCGAGTCTACCACCTAGTAAAATATATACACAAAAGTTTAATGTCATGGAAAATTGTACACCTATTTGACGACTCATTTGGTGTTGCGGTTGAGACGTCGACTGCAAAACAAGGGTTCCGGGTTCGATCTACGGGCGGTACAAACATTTGTGTGCGTGAACATGTCTGTTTGTAATGGTCTGGGTGTTCTATATGTATTTATAAAAAAATGTATATAACTATGTTTATCCGTTGTTTAGTACCCATAATACAGGCTTCACGCTTACCTTGGGGCTAGATGGCGCTGTGTGAATGTCAGTGGATATTTATTTATTTTATATACACCCAATTAAGGTGTAAGGCGTACGCTGCAAACAAAGCGTGGAATTCACATAATTAACACACACCGACAATATCTTTTGAACACAATGTATCCGACGCTCTCCTATTATAACTCAAAGCTATGGGATAACGCGTCGGAGTAAGGGCGTTTTAATTACTTCCAACAAAGATATAACTACGGTCATTGTTTATAAATCTGCACCTTACTATTGTAAGTCTATAGAAATATACGATAAAATCCCTATATTAACTATTTTTCCATAATTAATTCCAATTAAGCCATTGTCTTAACCAACAATGATATACGATATTGCTGAATATACACGTCACCTCTTTAACGAGCTTACCAAGTCTAGTGACGTATTATTGGACAGGGCACGTCATAGCATATGTCTACTACGTTATAGCACCGTGAGTTCTCCGGCTAGATAAGGACTAGTGATGTGACGTACTGAAATACAAGAATGTCGATATAATTCAGGCGTCGATGGTAGTGGTGTAGACTGCTTGCTTATGATCTGGAGTGTGCATGTCTACACGAATTTTCGAAATTATATTTACGTTTATCCAACGCTTTTACGGTAAAGGAAAATATCGTGAGAAAACCTGCGCATGCCTGCGACGAATTCAAAGATTGTGCGTGAAGTCGGCCCATCCAAATTGGGCTCGAGTGCTGGGTTTAACGTCAATCCATGGAGAATCTATTTCCGTGTCCTCTGTATCCATCTGCGTGCTCTATACGGAACTTGAATGAGTGCTATAGCTGTGGCCAGGTTTTGGGAAGGTTAAATCTGAACTGTTGAATCGACAAAGAAAAATACATCGCCCATGAGAAAAGTAGGGGAGAAAAGTCTATAAAACTTTTATTATAATTTGCAGTTACTCGTTCTAACCTAATTTGAGTGTTGATGCTTAATAAAATGGCAATGTCGATAATAGATAGAGAGATAACATTATTGCACACACACACATTTACAGAAATTCACAGTAATAAACAAAACCATAATGCAATTTAGGCGGTCTTATTGCTTGAAGCGATTTCTTCTAGACAACCTCACAGGCACAGAAAAAAATACAAGATGTCGATATCGATAAAAAATAAACGTGTATATTTCACACAATTTCAATCCGCATTTTAATTTATTTTCATCGGACACCGCAATTACAGCTTCGATGAAAAAAAGTAAGAAAGGGTATGCATAATATTGTCATACGTTAAGTAGTATACAATATATTAATATCCTCTAACATTCACACAGCGCCATCAAGCCTCAATCTAAGCATCTAGCCTGTTATTTATGGGTACTAAACAACGGATAAACATACATTATTTCTTGTAAATACCCATATTATACCCAGATCAGTACAAAAAGGCATGTTCGTTTATGCACCCTTTTTTTTATTGTTTTAGTGTACAGGACGGTCTGGATGCTCACCTGGTGGTAAGTGATACGCCTACAGCAGAGCGGCATTAAAGGAGACCAACAACTGATAGACAGTTATTTTCCTCCATCAATGCCGTCCTGCGCCCGACACCCGAGATTTATTTTTTATTAATTTGTATATATATTTTTATGTGTACGTATATGTACCTATATGTATTGTATTTAATATATATATTTATATCTTCTTTGTCTTCAATACTGCTGTCATGGTCAGGCGTGTCACTTACCGTCAGGTGAGCGAACTGACGGTCCTGATCACTTTGTAACATAAAAAAGGTTTTATTTTAAGTTCAGTTCTGTGTTCTAAATTATGAACAGTGTTACCTTGAATAAAACACGCAAGAAGAAGCGGGCACAAGCTAGTTAAGTAATACATTTTTTAAATACAATTAGAATAGCTTCAATGGAAATTTGAATTTGGAATTTGCTGATCCGTTGAGCTTTGTCTTAAAACTCTCTCACGAAAAACTAATAACGATTTTCGATTCTATCCCCGTGACAGACAGTACAGTTACATCGAAAAGTACAACCGAAAACATGTCGCCTAAAACGTTTGCAGGAAACCCTTACAAGTACAATCGAGTACACTGACGTATGTATGCACGCTACGAATTCAATGATTCATTGATTCCGTTATGGTTGAAATTTAAATTGAACCCTATACCGTTGTGTTAGGGTCTATAGGTTGGAGCAATTTGTCATGTCTTTACAATGCGACGGCACAATTGAAATTGCTTAAGGACATGCATGTCCTGTGACATAAATGGTTTGGTTATTTAATAAGGCACTGGTGGTTGTACGAATGTTTAGGTTTAGGTTATGACTTTTGTGAGTGTCTTCAAAATTTGTTTTCATAATCTTTTACTAAATATTGTCGTACATAGCGGTAATAGATTGCTAAGTGATCAGGTGGCTCATTGGTGTAGACTATTGCCTTCCGATCGGAAGGGTGCAGGTTCAAATCCCGCCGCGCCCCGAGGTATTTTCGAAATTATATGTACATTTATCAATGTTACGCTCTTTGATAAAGGAAAATATCGTGAGGAAACCTGCGCACGTCTCTGAAGATATTTAAAGTTTGTTCGTGAAGTCGACCAATCCGCACCGTGCCCGCGGGGACTACAAAGGTTTATGCTCCCTTTACGGGTAGGCTCGTGGCCCTCAATGGGTTGTTCAATGAGCTGATGATGATGATGATCAGGTCGTCAAATTCTGCGGTAAAAACCGCACAACAAAAATTCTCTTATGATTATTCCCAGTTTGGTGAGGACTGAATCACCTTATTGTCCGAAAAGAATAAATAAAATTAAATAAAAAAAATATTTATTCAATTTAGGTCCATAAAGAACACTTACGAATGTCAAATGAAGCTACCACTGGTTCGGACTGTCGTTATCTACTGAGAAGAATCCAGCAAGAGACTCAGTAGTTACTCTTTTCTAAAAACATTGTGTTTTGTACAGCATTATATTATTTCTATCGAAAATAATTTTTATATTAATTATTTTAAAAATCATATTAAGAATGATAATTCCGTACTTCGAATAGCACTCACATAGTTAAATCATCGGTTGCGGCTTCAATCTTAGGATAGGTCTATTTTTGTATACATACATGATATCAGTGATATCACACATACTCTTAGAAACACTTCAACCGACATATTTATGTATCCAAATATTCGCACTGCACTGGGATCGAATCCAGAACTTTTTCTTTAATAGCACTTCTTTAACGTCATAGCGTCGAAAATCATTGAAATATCCAAGCTTGAAGGTCTCTCTTAGCTAAATCTTTAAGGCATTTTAGAACTATGCTCAAGCGTTGACCTTTACTTAAATATAGTAAGAAAGGAAAGCTGCTATTAATCGTATATCCCTTTCTAACTCTAATAATAATTTGTTATTAATGACTTAACATGATAAAAAATATGAATAGAATTTGCTTTATATAATTATTTTGATAAAAAACGATATGACTCTGTACAAAACACATTTTTTTTAAACGAGTAACTACTGAGTTTCTTGCTGGATTCTTTTCAGTAGAAAACTTCCTAAGCCAGTGGTAGCTTCATTTGACATTCAGTAAGTGTATAAGTGTTCTGTAAGGACCTAAACTGAATAAACACTTTTTGATTTTTTTATAAGTAGTAGTAATAGTAAAACACTTTATTGCTCACAAAGAAACGAAACAGTAACATTTACAATACTGTGGGCAAAGGCGACCTTATCGCTTAAAGCAGTCTCTTCCAGGCAACCTTTGGGTATGGAACAAATCAGGAAAAATAAAGGTAGTGCACAAGCAAAACTACACAAAAATAATTAAAAACATAGTATAAATAAAAATGTGCTCATATGAATACACATATAGATACATATAAATATGTAAAGTAAAGATCATCGCTTGAGTCTCGTTTAATACTACGGGCCTTAGGTACCTGAATATCTTATCAACACGTGATAAACAAGCTCGTAAATGATAAATAATAAGTGAACCGTACACAAACAATAATCACAAAGCAATGTGCTGGGGTGAATCCACCGTCGCCCCCTTCACCGCATTCACCCTCCATTCCCCCCGACGGAATTAAACCCACCTACGCGGTGG
Source organism: Leucinodes orbonalis (assembly GCA_019425675.1). NCBI lineage: Eukaryota > Metazoa > Arthropoda > Insecta > Lepidoptera > Crambidae > Leucinodes > Leucinodes orbonalis. The sequence continues at coordinate 9,488 of PQWD01006868.1, read as the reverse complement.
ATAAACTTACATCTGTATAGTTAAAGTTATGCTGTTTACAGCTGTGTTGTTTGCATCCAGATGTCTTGTTTATAATTCCTACTAGCTTTTCCCCGCTACTTTACTCGCGTTAAATCCGGGGTAACATGATTCCACTTTTCTGGTTACGAAAACAGAATATTTTTATAATCTGTTGCAGATGATACACGTTATTCCATAGAGTTTTATCTTCCTACCTTGAAAACTGCGAATTCTGAAATAAAATTTCACAACCTCTTTTAAGGCTTTGGGGAGATAAAAGACAATGAAGGAAGATTTTTCGTTAATGACAAGTAGTCCGCCTACTAATTTTTAGCTTTCACCTTAATAATTGTGGAATCCTGCATACAAACCTCCAACTAACAGACATGTTCATGCACGCAAATATCTGTACTTCAAAAGATAGAAAGCAAAATATTTATTTTGTGCAATTCTAATTTTAGTTCTTAAATCAATATTAAAAAACCGAAAACGAACCTAAAACCCTTGGTGTAAGGGCCGACATCTCAACCTAAACCACATAGGTCGTCAATGGCATGCACTCTATACATACAAATAAGCAGTGCACACCCTGTGCGTTCAGACAGCCCGGAAAATTACCAACACATTTTATGAGTCCCAAGTATTCGCCCATTTCCCTCTACAGAAACCATAGGCGATCTGCTGTCATCAACAGCACTCAATTGGACAAAAATATGCTTTATTGTTTTGCGATAAGTGTCACTCACTTTGCATACGTAGGTCGTCAAATAACTAATTATCTAACGTAATTCTATTTTCATCTACCTAATAAGTATAATATGTATGTATTTAAAAAAAATGGATATAGGTATGTTCATCCGTTGTTTAGTACTCATATTACAGGCTTTATGCTTAGTTTGGTCCTAGATAGCGCTGTGTGAAATTTAGTGGATATTTATTTATTTCATCACCAGCCCATGAAACGTCCCCACTAAGGGGCACGAGCCTACCCGTAAAGGGTATTTAGGCCTTAGTCGTCCACGCGAACCCTGTGCGGGTTAGACGACATTTATTAATTTTTATTTATCTGTCAACTTCGCTTCGTCGGTTCTGTAATCAAATAAATGTGCAATAGTATTGCGTCAAGGAAAATGATCCCCTTACTTTATGTTTACTGAAAAAGTCGCTTACATAACTCACCTTTCAGGCAGGACCAATATCATATCCATCTTGAGTATTGGAATATCTTTTCATATTTGCCTTGGCTATCACAAGTTTACGCGATATCTTCACTTAGGAATTGCAGTTTCTTTTGTTATAGTATCTTTATTTATAAAGTAAAATTAAACATTTAATTCCAAAAAAAATACACAGGCATAATAATGAAAATGAAAATAAAAAGTGTTTATTCAGTTTGGTCCTTACAGACACAATGAAGCTACCACAGGTTCGGACGGTAGTTCTCTACTGAAAAGAATCCAGCAAGAAACTCAGTAGTTACTCTATTCAATAAATACATTCCCTGGCACCCACACTAGGCAAAGCCTGATAGAAACTTATTCACAGACACTTTCAGACAGAGGCTACCAATGCCGCAAAGCGCCCGTCACCCGAGACAACAGGCATTAGGTCTCTTATACCGGTAATCTTACTACCTACCGTGCCCTCATCCCGACTTCTGTGTTCTGTGGAAGTGGGTAGTACCCCTTCGTGGGAACGTGTAATGAGCTGATGATGATGAGCATACGAGAGGATAGATGTAAAGGAAAAGGATAAACTAGCACCATAGTATAGTAGTCTAAGTATAAAACTAATACCGCTGCTTGATTGGTCATAGTCCCAAATCCTAGTGAAAGAACGTATAGTTAAAAACATGTCTGTGTTGCTGGTTTTACCAATTTAGTAAGGCATTGAAGGCTGAATCACCTGGTTATCTGAAATGAAGATGGTGTGTGTTTCTAATGGCACATTAGACGTCGATCACCATAAACTGCGGGAAAACTTTTGCGACGTATATCCCACAGATTTCCCAATACAAGAGATGGGGCAAGCCGCGTTTAAAGTGCGACAAATGTAAGCTCAACGAGCATACACTGGCTGCCAGTTTACGCTCTGTGAGACGAGTCATGATGCACGAATATTAGAAGAAATTACCGTTTTTTTCCAAAATGCCATCCTGTGCAATATAACATGCATCATCGCAATGAATCAGTAAATTTACCAAGAAATATAATAACTTTTCACAGGTAAGAACCGAAAATAAATTGCGACACTGGGACTGCCTATAAACTTGGCGGCTTGTCCAGTCTAATTGTATATTCGGATGTCTGTGGTATATCCTCATGAACTTCCTTAAAACTATAGGTACCTTTTCGAGCGTAACTCCAATATTTGAATTATAGAGATAGTAATGATAGAATTTGTTAAATGCTGAATGCTGGGAGGTTGGAAGTGGAGATAAATGATAACAACCCGTTTGAGAGACTATAGAAAGCACACTGATTTATTACTAAATAATTTACATTACATGAATTCGGGTCATGTTTCTCTCTCTCTCTCTTCAAACATATCGCAGTCCACTGCTGGACAAAGGTCTTTCCCATTTTGCACCAGATATCGCGGACCTCCGCTTTCCTCATCCAGCCTCCACCAGCGACCTTTCGCAAATCGTCGGTCCATCGGGCCGGAGGGCGCCCTACGCCCACTACTCCACTACTACTACTACTACTCCACTCCAGAACTCGTCTGCTCCAACGGCCATCGGTTATGCGACGTACGTGACCAGCCCACCGCCAATTCAACTTGCCGATCCGGCGGGCTATGTTGGTAACTTTAGTCGGGCTGGTTTACTTAAGAATAATTATCCACTATTGAGAAATGCATACAAAGCATTTCTCAATAATGTACGAACTCGTACAATACATCTTCGATTATTTCCCCCCGATCACTGATCTCGTGAAAAATGGAGGAGACCTATGTCAAGCAGTGGACTGCGATAGGTTGAATATAGACTGATCTTGTAAATAAAAATCTTATTTTTATCCTTTCATCATTCTCCTGCCCTTATCCCATTATTTGGAGTCGGCGCTTATTTTTATCCTTTGTTATATAAAATACTGAGTATCTGCGCTATCGATACAAAGCACATACATCATATATTTTTATAACAAACACATGGTAACGTATCCACAAATTTAGTTATTTCAATATCCATTGCTTGTAGAGCCAATAAATTAGTTTGGCAATGTACCTGTACTCCTTGTTAAAGCTACAGTGCAACGTTTATTTATTTAATACAAACAATCGAGTTGGAAAAATAAGCAGGCGCAATTCATAAAATATTATTTGCAACTGCCATAATATTTGTGTACGACCAGTGTGACCTCACGATACTTGATAGGCGGGACTTTAATTGCAAACTCTACTTCATCATCATCAGCTCATTAAACGTCCCCACCGAGGGGCTCGAGCCTACCCGTATAGGGTGATTAGGCCTTAGTCGTCCACGCGGGCGGAGTGCGGATTGAACGACATCACGCACAATCTTTTGAATTTATTCGCAGGTGTGCGCATGTTTCCTCATGATGTTTTCACAGTAAGAGCGTCGGATTAACGTTTATATAATTTCGAAAATTCGTTACTACATTGGTGCGTGGCGGGATTTGAACCTCAGACCTCCCGGTAGGAGGGCGACACGATTGAGTCACCGACGCTCGTCACATATTATGTTCCAAACCTGTGATTGGACATATGAGTGTTGCAACAGTTATTTACTGCTTATTGTATTTAAGTCTCGTTTTGAATTCCTTGTTGTTAACCCATTGAAAGCTGGAAATCCAGACACACTAGAAAATCAATTGTGTCTGGCGCCTTAAGACGTCATTGGCGGTCAAAGGGTTAATATTGGGAGAATTGAATTAATACTACTCCTGGAAACCGAACTAAACTTTAATATTACCCAATTTCCAGGTTGTTTGAAGAGAACAAGATCTGCTACACCTGTTCGAGAAGTTCAGCGCCTCAAGACCCACGAGGAACAGTTCAGCTCCACTGAGCTTGCTGAGCACGCGACCAAAGTCATGCACACGTTGGACGAGGGCATCAAAGGGCTGGGGGATATCGACGCGTTCCTTGCTACATCAGACACGTGGGGGCCACCCATCACCAGGTGCCAGGGTTCAAAGCGGAGAACTTTTGGGTATGCATCTATACATATAACGAATATGTCATATGGAAGATAACAAGAACCGCAAATGTATGAATTTGTCAGGAAAGCTACACGTTAATTAAAAAAAATAAAATTCAAAAATGCTTCTATGATAAATAGAAGATATTTTTAGATGGTCAAAAATAAAAAATCCAATTATGAAAGTTCAATAGTAGGAGTGATAATAACTTTTCAACCCACACAGAAGTATGAAAAAGTTGGTAACTAACACTGTGACTCGACAATTTTATATATTCGATACCAAATCAATGGCAATACGTCGTGTTTACCGTTAAAAAGGTCCATGAGTTAATTCCAAGTATGCGTAATAGCAAATATATACTTCTACAATCATTTTCTTCACCACAAAAGCGCCAAAGGTTGCCACTAATGAATTTAGTACACTTTGTACCTCTTAGGAGGTAGATGGGAAGAACATCTTTACTCTTTGGTTTTCAATGCTATTCCGTTTTTAATTGGCTTTTATTGGAGCCTCTCACTTTTTTTACAATGCCGCTATAGCGCTTTTTATTTCATTATGAAATGCAAATTGAATATTGTTAATAAAATGAAATCTCGCAGTCAATTTGATTTTTCAGAATTAATCTGATTGAAACTATGTTGATGTATCAATGAATTAATATGTGTATATGTTAAATTTAATAATTAATTAAAAGGTTGTTTGAAATCGATGTGTTTAGATGCATGAGTTCTAAATAATTAATATTCAAAACTCAGTTGAAATTTATCCTTTTTACGATAGTGCTTAAGGAATAATACTATTTTAAGACTATCCTGGCAATCCGGTTAAAATACTTGCTTCTTTTCTAAAATATTTATATATTACGGCGAAGAAACGTCGTGAGGAAACCTGCGTACGCCTGCGGAGAGATTCAAGGTTGTGCGTGAAGTCGGCTAATCCGCACTCGGCTTGTGTGGACGACTAAGCCCTATAACACCATTTACGGGTAGGCTCGTACGCCTCTGTGGAGACATTTAATTTGCTGATTTGATGATATGGAACTCATCATTAGAATATTTCAGTCATTTTACTCACAATATAATAGGGAAAACTGAAGTTCTATCATGAAGCATTTTATCTGTGCCTGAGGGAACTAGGCTAATTTTACGGAAAAGGTAAAGAATATAAATTAACTATAGAAGATTATCCAGCCTAAATGAGAAGAAACTATTATTAATGTGACTATATATTCCTAGACAATAACATTAGATTAAACTGAACTCGTAGGAATACGTAGTTGTATAGTCCACAATAGTAGTTACTCGAGGAGAGTTTATGTTTGAGAATTAAGTTCCTACGGGAAGTACAATATAGTCGTGTGAGGACAGTATACATGCTCGCAAGTTGAGATGAGTGTTTATGGTTAGTCATAACAATAAACAGTACCAGGATAGTTCGAGGGGAAATAGACAACATTCGTGCAGCCATACCCTGTGCATCCAGACATCCCGGAATATCGCAAATATATTAAATGATTCTCACTTATTCGCCCCCTTTCTTCTACTGATTTGAAACAATAGACGATCTGCTGTCAACAACAGCAATTTGACAAAAATGTAAATTAAATATTGTTTTTACGATTAGTGTCACCCATTTTGCTTCATGTGGTGTGGTTTGCCGCCGTGTGGTGACGGCAGACTAGAATACGATTGTCACCACCCCTACTCTTCCTAGGGTGTCGTAGAAGGCGACAGAGGGAATATTTCCCACAAGTGATGGGCAGCAGCATCACTTAGGTACTGGCGTATCTCTGCGCTCACCAACCCGCCTGCCAAGCGTGGTGAGTATGGCATTTACCCCCAATGGAAGACGCAGGTAAGAATTGGCCCCTAGTCCCCGGCGGCCCCGCTATTCCGGGCTACGGTAGCGGCCACGGTTACGGCGGGGCAAGGGGTGCTAAGAATCTCCGGCAGAGATCCGGCTACCTAAAGAAACAACAACGGCATTTAAAACTGGCAACATATAACACGCGCACACTGAGGACTGACGAAAAGCTATTAGAGCTAGAAACGGAGTTAGGCAGGTTGCATTGGGACATAATAGGTTTGTGTGAAGTCCGAAGAGAGGGGGAGGATACCACAATACTGCAATCCGGCAACCTGTTTTACTACCGTGAGGGCGACCAGATGTCCCAGGGTGGTGTCGGGTTTCTCGTCCATAAGTCTCTCATCAACAACATCGTGAAGATCGAAAGTGTGTCAGCTAGGGTAGCGTACCTTGTACTAAGAATCACCAAGCGCTATGCGCTGAAGGTGGTACAGGTTTACGCACCGACTTCATCGCACTCCGACGATGAAGTGGAGGCTATGTATGATGATATCAGCAGAGCAATGCATACCTCCAAGACACACTTTACGGTCGTTATGGGAGACTTCAACGCAAGGCTGGGCATTCGAAGTGGTTGTGAGTTGAAAGTGGGGCAATATGGATTTGGACACCGGAACCCCAGGGGACAGCGGCTGGCCGATTTCATGGAAAAAGAGGGACTCTTTATGATGAACTCTTTTTTCAAGAAGCCGCCGCAGAGGAAGTGGACTTGGTTGAGTCCCGATGGTTCCACACGAAATGAGATTGACTTCATCATGACCACCAGAAGACATATATTTAACGACGTCTCTGTGATCGCCAGGGTGAAAACCGGTAGCGATCACCGTATGGTAAGAGGCACGTTAAATATTAATGTTCAACTGGAGAGGTCTCGCCTGATGAAGTCTACGCTCCGACCTAACGTGCTTCAAATCAATAACCCCGAGAGCTTTCAACTCGAACTGCAGAATCGCTTTGAATGCCTAGAGAGCTGCGTAACAGTGGACGATATAAATAGCGGGCTAGTGGAAACTCTGCAAACAGTTGGGTCTAAGTTTTGCAAGGGACAACGCAAATTAAGACCCAATAAACTATCTCAACAGACTCTCGATCTCATGGCGACAAGACGACAGATGAAACTGCAGTCTTCAGACGACGCGTCACAATACCGGCAGCTTAATAGACGTATATCCAGCTCCTTGCGACGCGATATTCGTCGCTTTAATACAAAGTGTATTAAAGAGGCGATCGAACGGAACAGGGTTCCAAGGTGTTTGCAAGGAACATGTCTGTTGGGCAAAGCCAGCTGACTAGTCTGAAGACCAACAGTGGAAATGTAGTCTCATCTAAACCAGAGATTTTGAGGGAGATTGAGAAGTTTTACAGCGAGTTATATACCGCTACACAGATTCCCGCTTCAAGCTTAGCCGAAGACCCGAGAGCTAAGTTAACCCGACATTTATCTGAGGATATCCCGGAAGTCACCTTGAGCGAGATTAGGATGGCTCTGAAACAACTTAAGCGAAATAAGGCCCCCGGAGAAGACGGAATTACCGCAGAACTTTTGAAAGCAGGTGGCACGCCAGTGCTTAAGACCCTTCAGAAGCTCTTTAATTCCGTGATCCGTGAGGGTGCGACGCCAGAGGCGTGGAGCAATGGCGTGGTGGTGCTTTTTTCAAAAAAGGCGACAAAACCTTGCTGAAGAATTATAGACCCATCACGCTATTGAGCCACATTTACAAGTTGTTCTCCAGAGTCATTACGAACCGTCTCGCGCGTAGGTTTGATGATTTCCAGCCCCCGAACAAGCCGGGTTCCGCAAAGGCTTCAGCACCATAGACCACATACATACGCTGCGGCAGGTTATACAGAAGACTAGAGAGTATAACCGGCCATTATGCTTGGCGTTTGTGGACTATGAGAAAGCCTTTGATTCGATCGAGACTTGGGCTGTGCTTCAGGCCCTCCAACGGTGCCATATTGACTTTCGCTATATCGAAGTATTGAGATGTCTGTACGAGAGCGCTACTATGTCAGTCCGTGTACATGAAGAGCTTACACAACCTATCCAATTGCACCGAGGAGTGAGACAGGGAGACGTTATATCTCCGAAACTGTTCACAGTTGCGTTGGAAGATATGTTTAAGCTGCTCGATTGGAAAGGACTTGGCATCAACGTGAATGGCGAGTACATCACTCATCTTCGATTTGCCGATGATATAGTAGTCATGGCAGAATCCATGGAGGATTTAAGCACTATGCTCGAAACCCTAGACGGAGCTTCTCAACAGGTGGGTCTTAAAATGAACATGGACAAGACGAAAGTCATGTCTAATGCCCATGTCGTACCTATACCGATATCAGTTGGAAGTTCTGTCCTCGAAGTTGTTGACGAATATGTGTACCTGGGACAGGTAGTCCAAATGGGTAGGTCCAACTTCGAGAAGGAGGTTTCTCGTCGAATCCAATTAGGATGGGCAGCGTTCGGGAAGTTAAGGCAGATCTTTTCGTCCAAAATACCTCAGTGTCTCAAGACGAAGGTCTTTGACCAGTGTGTGTTGCCAGTTATGACATACGGAAGCGAAACGTGGTCGCTCACTAAGGGCCTCTTGAATAGACTCAAGGTTGCTCAGCGTGCTATGGAGAGGGCTATGTTAGGTGTCTCCCTACGCGATAAAATCCGAAACGATGATATCCGTAGGAGAACTAGGGTGACCGACATAGCCCAGAGGATTAGCAAGTTGAAGTGGCAGTGGGCAGGGCACATAGTGCGTAGAACCGATGGCCGATGGGGCGGAAAGGTTCTCGAGTGGCGTCCACGTAACGGAAAGCGAAGCGTAGGCCGACCCCAACCAGATGGACGGATGATCTGGTTAAGGTGGCGGGCAGATGGATGTCAACTGCAAGGGATCGGTCCGCGTGGAAATCATTAGGGGAGGCCTTCGTTCAGCAGTGGACATAATTGGGCTGTAATGATGATGATGATGATGATGATTTTGCTTCATCATCAGCTCATTAAACGTCCCCACCGAGGGGCACGAGCCTACCCGTATACGGTGATTAGGCCTTAGTCGTCCACGCGGGCCCAGTGCGGGTTGGACGACTTCACGCACAACCTTTGAATCTCTTCGCAGGCGTGCATGAAGGTTTCCTCACGATGTTTTCCTTCACCGTAAGAACGTCGGATAACGTACATATAATTTCGAAAATTCGAAAACACATTGGTACGTGACGGGATTTGAACCTCAGTCCTCCCGGTAGAAGGGCTAATCATAATCTCTGTTCACGACACTGGACAACATAGTCGAAACCAACAATATAGGCAATGTATAAGTTTTCACTGTATATTAAAACTCTTTAAAACCCCGTATTTTTAGGAATACATAAATATAAATGACGACCCTACTGGTGTTTGACAGTGGATCTAAAAAAAAAATGGTATATAAAAAATGATTTGTGGTACACGAGAATCGA
>PQWD01006867.1:0-18406 GCA_019425675.1 Leucinodes orbonalis | reverse complement strand
TTATAACATGAAGTTAAAAACCGGTGTTTCCGAAAACTAGCAATCATTTTATTTAATTCTCATTTCAAAGTGATTTATTTCAATAAATATTTACCTAATAAATACCCTAGATTTATAACATGGAAAACAATTTTATAATAAGGCTGAACATCTCAAACTTCATGAGGCCCATTTTTATTATTATTTTCCGTAACTCCATCTTCGATACAGGGTGTGCACAAAAATGTTTTTGTTTTGTTATCTGGCGCAAAATGGGGGAGCCCTATCTCCAGCAGTGGACAGCCTGAATTGAATATACCTCTTTTCAAAGATAATTGGAAAAATGATTTTTATAAGTGTTTTTTTTAATCAGAATGAAGGGTTCGTTCGTATCAATAAATATAATCTAGTAATAAACTCGTGTAGGAATAATTTAAAAAATCTCTCATTTACTGAGTGTTGTCGTATCATCAAATTGTCTAATTTATTTAAAACCAAAATAATCTTAATAATGTGTATAGGTATATGAAACACATTGCAAGCAGACTAGGACCACATCTTGTTGTCAGCTGAATGGGCTGCTACGCACAGCCATTAAATTAATAACACCGTTTGTGATTAACTTTACCACCTAGATTTTCATATAAAATGATTCATTTAAAACTTCAGAGGGCCAAAGAAAATCTTGTTACGAGGTAAACGAGGTTGAGAAGCAACAAAACAATGATCTAATTGAAACCTTGAAGAAGGAAATCAAGCTACGTCTGAGCGAACTGACTCAAGCCAGGGCGGTCATCAGCGAAGAAGAGGTCCAGATTAAGAAGTATTTGAACGACGTTTGTCCTGTGGGAAACAAGAATTCAGATCAGGTAGCATGATCCATCATTTACCAGACTAAAAATACTAAAGGCAGGACACAGGCGAAGGCCTGTGTGCTGGAGGTAGAAAGCATGACTATGAAGAAAAAGGGCACACCGCGCTGGGTCTATGTGAATTAGTGGATGTTAACGACTACTGCCTAAAATAGTCATTATCATCAGCTGATGCAAATGAGCTCATTTAACGTCTCCACCGAGGGGCACGAACCCACCCGTAAAGGGTGATTAGTCCGAAGTCATCCACGCGGGCCCAGTGTGGATTGGCCATTACGCAAAACCTGTGAATATCTTCGCTGGCGTGCGCGGTAACCTGCCTTATGTTTTTTTATCGCGGTAAGAGCGTCGGATAACGAAATTCGAAAAGTTTGGTGTAATGGCGGGATTTGAACCTGCGGCCTCCCGATCGGAAGGCAACACTCAACATCAATGAGCCACCGACGTTCTCAATAGTTGACTTAATGGTTTAAAATGACTTCTAAATTATGAAGGCACTCGAGATAATATTTTTCGTTTTCCATCCAATAATTGACCTGACTGATATTAACACGAATATCAATAGAACATGCAACCGGCATATCCTGTTCAACCTATCGTAGTCCACTGTTGGACATAGGTCTCCCCCATTTTGTGCCAGATATCCCCGGTAAAAATATTAGCACACGTCTGTCATCGCTGCGCTGTCTGCTTCAGAAAGCGCATCAAGCCGTTGGTCCTGGCTTCTGTCTTAAAATAGGCAGCCGTAAATCTCACAACACACACACGGACACTAAACCCGCCTGGTGGGTAACAGCCCAATTTCGCCATAACTATGATCGGAAAATCTATGGTTTGCAGGTGGACGCATACGGCTATGTATGATATAAATACGAAATTGTGCCAAATTTACTTGTGTCATTTAATTAATTGCATCTCTAGACAATTTATCTCTAGAAAGTAAGAAACAGTCTTCCCATAGTCATCGATTATATCGGTTTAACTATTAGTTGACTAGCAGAAAGCGGCAGGCATTTTAAAAGGCACCTGTACCAGTTTTTGCTGGCTCGATTGGCATCTTGAAGGACGCTGCCGGACTGGGGACGTCTCGACAAGAAATTATGTCGTTAAGTAATGGGACAAGGTTGTGGTTTCAGATGTTTTTTGGAACTAGATTTAAGGACTGGTTTGTACGTAAATCTCTGACGTATAAATACTTAAATTTTTTAAACAAGTTTTAATTTTCCTAGTTTCTATAACAGAAATTAAGTACTAATAAAAGCAATTTTACGCCAGCGTATATTATACAAGATGGACAATTTTCATTTATTTCAGATATTACACAACCTAGACTTGAAAGTGATAGAACAAAGAAAAATTCTAGATCTATTGAAATACGAGAAGAAAAGCAAAAAAACTAAACTGACAGATTTGGAGAAGGAATATGAACATTTGCTAATAGAAAGCACTAAGAGCGAACTGGTCAAATCCAAGTCATCAACTAAAGCTAAAAAGGTACAATTTTATACTAGATTTTTTTACAAACTATCACCTTAAAGGAACCGTGTTTTAAAAACCACCACGCAAAAAGGCTGCATGGTTACCTTCAAAAGTCACTTCTCTTGCCAATGTAATAGTTAAGCTTCTGGTATGTATGGCTGAAAAGAAAAGACATTCAGATAAACTACTGCAATTAACATATATGGCCGTAAACCATAATGATTCCGGGCTTATTAATTCTGGGTCAGGAACGAAAAAAACATTACAAAAGCGTTTAAACACATTTTCTTAACATGTGGATGTATTGTTGTGATAGTCAATATTCTAGTTTGAACACACTTAAATTTGTTATTATTGATATCAACGTAACATTTCTACTCGTATCTAAGCCCTTTTTTTAAACATATTCATATCTTTTATATTTCAAATTACAGCATGCGTCACATCTCGAAAATGAAATCCACAAAGTGTTAATACAATGGACCGAAGCAGAGTTGGTGAAGAAAAAGTATTTGACGATCCGGTAAAGTTATTTTTTTACAGCTAATCAGCTCATTTAAGCTAGATTATTATGTCACATAATATACGGATTCCTAATTAACACCCTTCGGAACTAAAGCCAACCTCATAGCTGTAGGAAGTCCTGCTTTAATAACGATGTTATAACTAGCTACAAACACACACTGGCCCTATAAGTCGGCAACGGTTTTAAAAACCGATTCATGACATACAGCAGTCAGAAATTATCATTACCTATATTCCGTTCAGTCTCGACAGAGGCCTCCCCTAATTCGTGGACCGATCCCTAGTCCGTCGAATCCATCTGCTATCCGTTATCTTATCTAAGCCATTCTTTCATTTGTCCTCCACCTTACGCCGTGTGAGTGTGTATACCGAAGCTGCAAAGCCCCCTTAAAAGAGGGGCTTTTAATTCTTGTACATACTTTCTATGATTCTTGAGTTATTTCTTGATCAGGCTCATTTTAAATGTCGCCACAGAACTCATTGCAAAAAATATCTCGCTGATTTGTTGAACTTATTTCTGAAACAAAAAAGCCTCAAATCTAATTGAAGTCAGCCTTCTAAAAGTAAGATACTTAGTGGTGTTTTACACCATAACCTTATAAGACATTTTTCAAAACCTAATAAATAATTTGATTTTCACAGCCAAGCACTCATTGATGATTCCGTCAAGTTCGAAAGCTCGTTATCGAAAATTGAAGATATGCTTATGAAGCAGAAAGAAGAAATATCAAGACTAGAGGTGATTAAAAAAAACAAATTACATATAATACGATATACCTATTTCGTCCAATAAAAGCCACTTAGTTTAACAGTCCGTTACAGTCCACTGCTGGGCTTAGGGTCTTCTCCACGATAGTGAGGCGTTTTGTCATAATCTTCTTTCTTGGTGGGCGGGTAACATATTGTAAGTGCCTAATAAAAAGTTACGTAAATTAGTAATTAGTGCCACCATGCTGGGATGGTTACTTTGTCGGATCCCTTTGTCTCCAATGATGAGAGGCTCCCCCTTCGTAACAAATTGTCTTGGCCAATCTGAAAGTTCTATTTAGCTTCGGACTTTAACAAATTGGAGTTCAGACAATTTGGCCAGATGGAGATTTGCGGGTGGTCTTGATTTTATAATTAAATACTATGTGGATCAGCTCAAACGATGGTTCACCTTATGTCGTGTCTAGCTTGCACAAGTAGTGTTCTCAGCAGAATATATTGATGAGATGGTATACAACATAAATGTCGATGTTATAGCTGCCAAAATTTAACGCGAACGGCCTGCTGTTTCAAAAAATGGCGGTGACTCCGCTGGTGGGACGTTATAGGTTATGTTTTTTTAAATAATGCAGGTAGTCCGCGAAGAAGCGGCGGAGATGCGCGTGCGCGCGACAGCGGCCACCGCGGCGGAGGCGGCGCGCGCGCACGACGCCGACCACGCTCGATCTTCAGAAAGGATGTTCTTTGCCCAGCGATTCGCTGAGAGGAAACGAGAACTGGAGAAATTGGAGAAGCGGATATTTCCACCGCAAGGTAATAGGTTTCGATGGCGTATACCTAATGTATTCGGCAAACGATCGCACAAGTCAAGCAACTATCGCAATGGACATTGGTCGGATGGGGGACCGAAAATATTATCTTGAGTTCCTTCTTGCTTTGGTGGAGGATGAATGGGAAAATGGAAGGAAACTATGCCCAGCGATAGACTGCATTAGGTAGAAGAGAAAGAGGCTCTATGATGAGTTATCTAGGTAGGAAGTTTTAATTTTTTTTCTTTTAACGTTCATTAGCAATTACATATAAAGTATATTCAAACAATCCATCCATCATCTTATAACAATTTTTATTTTCCCAGCTCGCACAGTTGTGCGCCAGGAATCGACCAGGTCTACTGAAGGAGAAGCGGTTACCGAAGAGGCATCGGCCGCGGCGCAAATGGAGGAAATCTTTCAGAGGCTTATGAAACTTACGGGTAAAACACACATTAATGAAGTAATTTTTACCTACTCTGGTACCTGAACTTTTGAAGATGTGTATCCAATGTTTAGTACAAGTACTCCTTGAATAAATTGGGGGCTAGATGGCGAATATAACTTACAAATACTTCTTTTTAGTTAAATTGTATTGTACCTAATTAAAAGTAATCCAATGGGGAAACTTTCATATCTCAAATTACTTCAGTAAGCAAAATAAAATTTTTGATTAGGTACCGTAATATTTGAACAATTACTTAATGTTTTCTAATATTTAAACTGTATTTCAGGTGTGACCGATACCGACGAAGTTTTTGATAGATTCAGAGCTCAACGCGAAACTAGCAAGCGGCTCAACTATCTCCAGCAAACTACAGAAGAAGAAAAGCTCGAGCTAGAAGCAAGTCAAACATCACTGATGGCAGAACTTGAAAGCATTCAAATTTGCCTCCGTCAAAGATAAAGATGAGTACGTACACATATTAATTAATATTAACTAAGAATTAATGATTGTACTTGAAGCAGTAAAATTAATACACCATTGATTAGAGCATGAATATAATACCGAGCTCCTCCGCTAACAGCACTGTGCTTCTTTAGTGTAGCCGTGATTTGTTCAGTAAGATTGAACCAACAGGATTACTTAAATACTGCATAATTTAAAATTAAAATAAAACTTAACAATAACGAACTGTTAATAGTGAACATAATAATTGTGTAACTCTACAAAGGATCAATATTCGAAAAAGGGTATCTGTGCTGTTAGTTTCGGCCCCACACAGCCAAATAGTGGCTCTTCCAAAGGGCCGGGCCACTATTTGGCTCGTGAATCTTAAGGATTTCGGAAAACATAATAATGTTTTTACCACAAATATGCGCAATTATTGTACAATTATTATTTCTTCACAGGGGACAAGAACAGATCAACGATTTGAAAGAAGAGATAAAAAAGGAAGAAGAAACTTTCGCAGAATTAGACCAACATCACCAGGAAATCACCACCATCCTGTTAGAAATCAAGCGATTACTCTACGACCTGTGTAAACTTTTAGATGTAAGCTTCTTTTATAATGGGTAAATAGTAAAGCAAAACACAACTAGTTATAGTACACTTCACGAAAGATGACCATGCGCTGAAGTGATTTTTAGGTACTTTCGAAAATGCGATGACGGTGACACGGCGGTTATGCTTGTATTTTGATAATGCTTAAACATTTTTCAAAATTTCATTATTTCACTGCCATTAAAATAGTCTTCATCTTACGCAGAAGACCGCTATTTGTGGTCATCTTTTGTGAATCGTACTATACCTACTAACAGCGTCCGCGCCTTTAAACCGCCTCTGATCACAGTTAAACGGCCTCTAATGTGGATTTTGGGTAAAGCAAAGATTTCTATTTCTAGGGGTCTCTCTTAGGGATAAGATCAGAAATGATTTAATCCGTAAGAGAACTAAAGTTACCGACATAGCCCGCCGATCAGCAAGTTGAAGTGGCAGTGGGCTGGTCCGTATGCGCAGAACCGATGGCCGTTGGAGCAGACGAGTTTGGAGTGGGAGACCCGCGTCTCGGCAAGCGTAGCGTAGGACGCCCTCCGGCCCGATGACCGACGACTTGCGAAAGGTCGCTGGTGGAGGCTGGATGAGGAAAGGGGAGGACCAGGATATCTGGCGCGAAATGGGGGAGACCTATGTCCAGCAGTGGACTGCGATAGGTTGAATAGGATAGGATAGGAAAGATTTCTATATAACCTCAGTTTTTAAAGAAGTCTTTGGGGTAAAGCAGGACTTCATGTCATTTATCTATGTTAAGATGTGGACTGTGATAAAGTGTGAAGTGATTTTTGTCCGTTTCGATTGCTACTTTTGAACAGTTGCCCTAAGCATCAGGTGAGCTGCAGTCCTGAAGAAATGAACCAATTTAAACTTCCTTAATTCTACATACAGGTGATCCCGGACCCTGCGATGCCAGAATGGACAGCCGAGGCCCGTGACGTCCAGGAGTTGGTGCAAGTGCTGGTCACTCGCTTCGAGAAAGCGTGCGCACGCGCAGCCGATATCAAACAGCGCCATGGTGACACACCTATAATCGCGATTCCTTACTCCAATGTAAGATAAGTCTTTAAAACAACTTCTACTTCAGAAAAACTATACACTATTGTATCCTTCTTCATACAATTAAGAGTTACAGCATTCAGGGCTGCAGGTTTTAATAATTTAAGGGTACAAACAGTGGCGTGCACTCCATATATGCAAATAAGCAGTGCATACCCTGTGCGTCCAGAAAACCCTGATTCCAACATATAAAATGATTCCCACTTATTTGCCTATTTTCCTATACGATTTGAAACCATAGACGATCTGCTGTCATCAACAGCACTCACTTTGACAAAAATACAAATTATTTATTGTTTTGCGTTTAATGTATCTCACTTTGCATACCCTACTCATATACCCTGTGCACGTTACTGGATACAACCCTTCGTCTTTCAAGCCACCCACACCGGTTCTTGGTGTATTGAATACAACCGAGTCTTTTTTGTTTTTATTTCTGATGGGCTTACTCTTNTAAAAAAAAGTATATAAGTATATTCAGCCGTTGTTTAGTACCTATACTACAGGCTTAACTTGGAACTAGATGGCGCTGTGAGTGAATGTCAGTGGATATTTATAGTGCGCGAAAAAACTTGATTATGACGCCTATTCAGACAACCATGAGACAACCATATCTTTTTCATAGATAAAACAGAATCATATAACACCTTTGTTCGTTACAGCGTCTGATGAGGAGGAAGACGTACCTTCGCGATGTTACCTGAAGAGACAAGCACAGCTCATAGTCGACACCAAGTGCAGAAGAAAGGGATTCAGAGCGTTCCCTAGAAAATAATTTGTTTGCTAAGTGTACTTATTAGCCGCAAAAACCTCAATAAAGACATACTGTCAATTAAGACTAACATTCGTTGTATTAATTTTTTATAGAAAACAGTTTTATATAAAATACGGATATTAGGGTTACTTAAAAAAATGCAACGGAATATCAAATATAGGCTTAACTGGCTATTATTGTTAGCTTTCTTATTTCTATGTAATATATAATGTATGTTTGTTTTCTTGACTTTTATATGGCGCTAGAAATTAAATCAAAAACATGGCTTTAATACAGTGCACCACAGGTAAGGAATAATTTAAATAATAATAATTCCTTTAAATAGAAGGGGTTTTGCATGTATTTTTCAGCTATGTGAATAAAGGCTTTTGAGCCAAATACTTTTAGCAGATGTTGCAAGTGTCCATGGGCGGCGGTAACACTTTCCATCAGGTGAACCGCATGCTCATTTGCCTCAAAGCTCTCGGACAGTCTGACTTCTAGCTACGGTCATTTATTTATCAAAAATAAAATATGTATCTTACTACCACATGGTCATATTTGAGACATTTTACTGCAAAATACGACCAACCAAGTAGGGCTCCGCCTCTTACCTAGCCAAGCCTAACTTGGCCAAACCAAATACATATTTGCAAAATACATTCACTAATTTAGGCAATCAACACACCAGTTATGCAAAATAATTTATTACAAACAACATTAAAACATCAGAATCCAGTCACACTAAATTTATCACTTTAAATTTATTAACATCCAACAAGGCTAACACGGCGGCGGCGACGCCTCATCCTGCGGCGACGACAGCTGCGACGCCGACGGCGCCGACTGCAACTGCGACGACGACGACGACGGCTGCGACGACGACAACTGCGACGACGACGGCTGCGACGTCTCCGCTTGCGTCCACAACTACGTTTCCGTCTTCGCCTGCAGCAACCGTCTGTAGGCTCAGCAGACCGCGAACGGGGAGACCTCTTAACACCTATTCAGTGAAATAAATGTTATTAGGTACAAAATGGAGCGAGCTATGCTCGGGGTCTCTTAATCCGTAAGAGAACTAAAGTTACCGACATAGCCCGACGGATCAGCAAGTTGAAGTGGCAGTGGGCTGGTCATGTATGTCGCAGAACTGATGGCCGTTGGAGCAGACGAATTCTGGAGTGGAGACCGCGTCTCGGCAAGCGTAGCGTAGGAGCCCTCCGGCCCGATGGACCGACGACTTGCGAAAGGTCGCTGGTGGAGGCTGGATGAGGAAAGCGGAGGACCGGGATATCTGGCGCAAAATGGGGGAGACCTATGACCAGCAGTGGACTGCGATAGGTTGAATAGGAATAAGAGGTACAAAAGTAAACTGCTAATATATTTTTAAATATGTTTTTTTATGTTATAAGTGTACAGGACGATCTGGACGCTCACCTGATGGTAAGTGATACGCCTGACCATGACAGAGCGGCATTAAAGGAGACCAACAACTGATAGACAGTTATTATCCTCCATCAATGCCGCACTGGGCCCGTAACCCGAGACAACAGATGTTAGGTCACTTATACCCGGTAATTTCACTAGCTACAGTGCCCTCATGATTTGATACCAGCTCTGAGGTCTGTGGCGGGGCAAGACTTAGATAAACAATGAATTAACTAGATGCACAATCACGAAGAAATATCAACCAAAAAATGTCCGAGACGCTTGTCACATGCGTTTAGTTATATTTATCATCATCATCATCATCAGCTCATTAAACGTCCCCACCGAACGGCACGAGCCAACCCTTATAGGGTGATTAGGCCTGAGTCGTCCACCCGGACCCAGTGCGGATTGGACGACTTCACACACAACCTTCGAATTTCTTCGCAGGCGTGCATGAAGGTTTCCTCACGATTTTTTCCTTCACCGTAAGAGCGTCGGATAACGTACATATATTTTCGAAAATTCGAAAACACATTGGTACGTGTCGGGATTTGAACCTCAGCCCTCCCGGTAGGAAGGCGGCAGTCCACACCATTGAGCCACCGACGCTCTTAGTTATATTTATAACATAACATTATTCATTAAAATTGAGCTAAACGCGTCATTAAAAGGGTACAAAATCAAAAGCACGAGCATACTACTATGTCACTATGACATGTTGCGGACGATGTGATTATGAATGAAAATTCTTCCCAACTGACGCAATGAGCATAATTTTGCCGCTAAACTTGAGTGAGATTGTGTCTTCTTCTTCTTCCTTTGCCTTTTCCCACTTCACTTAGGGTCGGCTCTCCTAATTTTAATGCGCCATGACATTCTGTCTAGGGTTGTTGGGTCCGGTGTATATTGTTAATTTATTACTTATTTAAGGATATAAGTTAACGCCCATTAATCCCAATCTTCCATGGCTTGGCTGTGTGAGAAATTAGTCCAAGAATTTAACCTTTGTCTCCCCCGCGTCTCTTACTGCCATGGTCCACTTCCTCGGCGCGTTGCTCCGTCACCTCACCAGTAGTCGGCTCAACGTCATCCTTCTTCAGCGAGGCCGCGTTCTTGCCATTCCTCAATGCAGACTCAGAGTTTCGCTTGGCAGCCGCTGCACGACGCCTCTTGTACTGCAAGTCTACGTAAGTCTTCAGACGCGCAGCATATCTTTATTAATTTAAAATATGAAGAAAAGTTCTATTAGTAATCATCATCATCATCATCAACCTATAACGGCCCTCGAGCACAGGATTTCCCGCAAAGCTATGGAGAGATTGGGTCAAAACCCAACACGCTGGCCCAATTTGGATTGGTAGGTTTTATCGACCCATTTGGTGTAGCGGTTTAAACGTCGGCTGCTACATCAAGGGTTTCGGGTTCGATCCCTGAGCAGTCCAAACATTTTTGTACATGAACTTGTCTGTTTGTAATAGTCTGGGTGTTTTCTATGTATATGTATGTATTTATAAAAAAACTACTATCTTAAGATTGTAACCGGGAACGATCTTTCTTTTCGAACATTTAGGTGATTCAGCCCGCAATTTATTCTCACCGTGTGCTCCAATAATAGCTAGGTATATAACTCGGATATCAATCGTATATTCCGACAGACGGATATGTGTTTCAACCAAACCTTTGTATTTTTTGTTACATAGGTACTTACCTACTGCGCATATTTACCTCTACCTAAAGCATTCTTAGCACCCCTTTCCCCGTACCTACCTGGGGGCTTCGGTCCCGCTTCCTTTTCGCAGGAACACGATGACGTCGTCATTGATCTTCTTCTTATCGTCATCGTTAGCCTCCATTCCGCCAGAGGCTATTCCGCCGCCATTTATACATATAATTTAGTCAAAATAAAAAAACGCCAGACATTGCCAGGATAACAGAAATCTGTTCTAGCAGAAATTCTTCTTTCTTTTGTTACCTAAAACTGTCAAGTGTAAAAAAAAAAAGTTTGCCATGAAGGTTGGTTTAGGAATAAAATCTTTACTTTACCTTATTGCTCGGTTGTTGGGTCATTCAAAACAAGGTTATCCAAAAGAAAAAATACACAAATCACAACAAAATCATGTCAGTAAATTGTCAAATGAATACTTTGCAATATTGAATATACATATATTTTTTAAAGTTACTTTGCAATTATGTTTTGTCCACACAAGAACTCGTATCTTCAATTGGTTTGTGCGATGAACCCGCGTATTATTAATAAAGCCGTTGACCAGGCCATGGAAAGACGACATTTTGATCCCCACACAGGTACAAACATTTATGCATTTTAAACTAATTTTTGTGTTAGTGTCCACGTAGCTACCAAACGTATGGTGATTTTTTTGAGCTCCGTCAAGTTTTCTATATATTAAAAAATGCATCATAAATGCATAATTTGGATGCACTGTATTTATGCTACTGACCATTCGGTTCAACAATTGCTGCAGTGGAAACAAATTATCCTAGAGACTATGGAGTATTCTGTTTTTTTTTAAAAACGAGTATAGGTATATTCTGCTATCGCCACACGGTTATGAAATACAAAAGTGTTTACGTCTTTTATTAAAAAAAAACTTATTATGTTTACTTAGCACTGAAATCTTGGCACCTACTGCCTTGCCTGAACTGGCCATCTTCGTGAGGTTTCCGGGCCCTAGATGGCAAATGAAGGGCGATCAAAGTGGCACAATATTTCACATTTGGTCGCATTATCATATTTAGGTAACTTGCGAATCGACTCGATAAGAAGAATTAAAAAAACAGAAAAACATGAATTGATGCAGCAGCAGGGTGGCCTAACCTTTTTATCCCAATTTAACTTACGTTTTAGAGATGCCCCCAGCGAAAAGGCTGGAATCAATGCAGCCTTCATTGTACGCGCCCATGTTGACATAACCAGGGCAAGACTAGGCTTCGGACGTGTGGGTCTAAGGATTATCAACAGAGACCTACACAGCCCGGACCATCTGGTGCAGCTACAGGCGCTACATACGATTATGGACCAGGTTACTTCTTGCTATAGTATATTACATGAGTTAATTCCACCAACCCCTTTTCACCATCGGGATATAAGACGCAGGCGAGCGTTCCATCCTTACGTGGTAGACATTCCACATATCCGCACAGCCCGCTATGGTGCCTCATTTTTAATGCGCACCGCAAATGGATGGAACTCTTTGTCTCTGTATGTGTTCCCTGATCATTACAACCTGGCCGCCTTCAAAGCAAGAGTGAATAGGCTGTTTCTATCAGGTGAGATGGCGGTCAAATGTCTGCCTATAGAAGATTAAAAAAACAAACATTTTAATATTTTGCATTAATGTTTTAAAATATTGTATGCTTAACTTTATAATGGATTGCTGTATTTAGGAAGATCATAAACTTCTCATATGGTGACGATTTTCATTAACGTAACAAGGGAAAGTTATTACGTCAACTTTTACCTTCTATTTAAAAACATATTCAGTACATATACACTGACACATCTCTCATATCTTATTCTGTAGGTAATGTAAATTCAAAGGAAAACATCAAAATAAAAATGAAAAAATAAGTTTTTTTTTTTGTAAATAATATCTGGATACAGACAAGATCATACAAACAATGTTTTGTACTGTCCGGGGATCAAACTCGACACCATTGATGAAACAGTAGACTTCTCAACCATTACACCACATAGGTCCTCATTTGAATTATAAATCTCTAAGTCACTTGGCTCGGATCCATTCAAATTTTATAGTCCATACTAATATATTACATATTGTTCACAAATACCACAGATGGCGTTGTGCGCAAATCAATCGCGATGTCAAAATTTTATAACCAATGAAGTCGATTTTTTCTTTTTGATCTATAAAACACAGGTGCAAATCTCAGAGAACGCGATGTTCCTGATACACTTCATCTAGTTTACCGCTCATAGACTTGATGCTTCACCGGGACCCGTTATAAGGGAGAAAGTCTGCTCACCTCACGCACCTGGCTGGCTACTATCAGGGCAGACAACGGATTATGTCGCGGCCTGATCTAATAGATAACTGCTGAGATGATAATGAGGGATAGAAAAGGATCAGATATGCTGCTAGTTATACGCTGAGGACATTGACGAGGGAAAGGTAAGGTTCTGTGTTATTACTAATGTGTTGGCTATCCCACCTAGGGTTCGTAAACAGATCGCTGCAATAAGCGATTTTTTATTCACACTCAACACCCAACTATTCCTTGCTGTTAATCTTGATAAAACATTGACACTATTTGGTAACTCGAAACAACGCATCATTCCAACAACAACAGCAACGGATCATTGTCTGATCCGGAGCTCAGTGCCACTCATGCCCACATCGTCCGCAATTTGCAGGCAGCCGTTGTGTGTGGCATTACAGGTCAGCAGACTGGGATGAGATGCGGTCCTTTTTTGCATCCTACCCTGGGAACAAGTTTGCTTCTCGCCGGAAGATCCTGACGTTGCTGCTGATTCTGTCGCTGAAGTAGTGCTGCAAGGAATGGAGCTATTTGTTCCTTCTTCTGTGGTGCCTGTCGGTGGCAGATCCAGCCCTGGTTTGGTAGTTCGTGCAAAACGGCAACTCGTCGTAAGCAGGTATGCTATCAGGCCTGGGCAAATGCAGTAGCGTCTCAGGATCTAAATACCAGCACTAAGAAAAAGGAGTACAACTACGCATCCAGGTCCCTTAAAAGAGTAATTGCCAAGGCGAAGTCCGAACACATTGGCAAAATTGGCGAGAGGCTAATTAACCTGCCGTCAGGTTCTCGTGCATTTTGGTCTCTCGCTAAAGCTGTTACGGGGAATTTTTCAAAACCATCACTACCACCACTGCGCCGGGTGGATCTCACGTTGGCTCATACAGCAAAAGAGAAAGCCGATCTTTTGGGTAAACTCTTTGCTTCGAACTCGACTTTGGATGATGGAGGAAATACACCGCCTATCATCCACGGTGCGCTAGCATTATGCCTGACGTCTTATTTACACAACGTTCAGTGCGTAGAGCACTTTTTTCTCTTGACGTCCATAAGTCGAGCGGGCCAGACGGTATCCCCCGGTTGTTCTTAAAATGTGTGCTCCTGAGCTGGCGCCGGTCTTAACTCGTCTTTTTCGGCTCTCTTACACATCTGGCGTTTTTCCGAAATCTTGGAAGACAGCTTCAGTGCAACCAATCCCGAAAAAAGGTGATCGCTCGGATCCGTCCAATTATAGACCTATAGCTATAACCTCTTTACTCTCCAAGGTTATGGAATCCATAATTAATCATCAACTCCTACTTTACCTAGAGGATCATCAATTGCTAAGCGATCGCCAGTACGGTTTCCGTAAGGGTCGTTCGGCAGGTGATCTTCTAGTGTACCTGACGCATATGTGGGCCAGGGCCTTGGAGACGAAGGGGGAGGCGCTTGCGGTTAGTTTGGACGTAGCGAAAGCTTTTGATAGGGTTTGGCATAAAGCACTCATTTCCAAGCTGCCTTCATACGGACTTTCCGAGAGGTTGTGCAACTGGGTTACTAGCTTTCTCACAGATCGTAGCATCAGGGTCGTTGTCGATGGTGTATGCTCGGAAACTAGATCTGTGAATGCTGGTGTCCCGCAAGGCTGTGTATTATCTCCCACGCTATTTCTTCTGCATATCAATGATATGCTGCACGTTAGCGGCATTCATTGCTATGCGGATGACAGCACGGGTGATGCTTCTTATACCGGCCGAGCAAACTTACCTCGAGAAAATATCGCCGATTGCCGAAACAGACTTGTGTCTGAAGTTGAGGCTATACTACAACAAGTCTCCGATTGGGGTAAACATAACCTTGTAGATTTTAATCCCAAGAAGACACAAATTTGTGCATTTTCCACGAAGAAAACGCCCTTTGTCGTATCGCCTCTATTCCAAGGTACTCCCCTGACTCCAGCAGCTAGTGTCGGCATTCTTGGCGTCGACATATCGAGTGACGTCCAGTTCCGCGGTCATTTGGAAGAAAAGGCTAAGTTGGCATCTATGAAGCTCGGTGTGCTCAACAGAGCGCGGCGGTATTTCATGTCGAGTCATCGCCTGCAACTTTATAAGGCGCAAGTTCGACCTCACATGGAATACTGCTCCCATCTTTGGGCGGGAGCGCCGCAATACCAACTTCTTCCTCTTGACCGCATCCAAAAGAGAGCGGCTCGAATCGTCGACGACTCAGATCTTGCTGACAAGCTGGACCCTTTGAGTTTGCGCAGAGATGTGGCATCTCTTTGCATTCTCTACCGCTTGTATCACGGGGAGTGCTCAGATGAGCTGTTCGGGCTTATTCCTGCAGCTGAGTTCCACCACCGTACATCTCGGAGGAACTCCAAATTTCATCCTCACCACCTGGATGATTGGAGGTCTTCCACAGTTCGATTCTGCCGTCATTTTCTGCCACGTACAACAAAACTGTGGAATGCACTTCCTCTGGAAACATTTCCGGAGCGATACGACCTGGCGTCCTTCAAAAAAAGAGCGTACACACTTTTAAAGGGCCGGCAACGCATTTCTGGGACCTGATGTCTTGCAAATGTTCATGGGCGGCGTTGTCACTTACCATCAGGTGAACCGTATGCTCGTTTGCCTCCTGTTCCATAAAAAAAAAAAAAAAAAAAAAAAGGAAGTTGACCTCGTGGTCAACGCATAGGAAGTTTAACTTTTTATCTCTGTTACGCTATATTTTTTGGACCATTTTGAGCAAAACTCACTTGCAGTGATTAAGAAATAACAAATATGGGCCTTATTGCTATTAATAATATCTGATGAGTAGCGAATAGCGACTTGCCAAACAATAGGCAACATACCTACGCGTTAAGGTTTTAATCCAATTCAAGCATCGAATGCCAGATCTAAGAACTAGACCTTATATAGGAACAATAAAAGTCACGCCTAATAAAGAGTTCACATACAGGTGCGCGTGTGAAACAATAATGCAGAACGAGGCAATTATAGAAAACCTCCTGAAGATGGTGAAGAATGACCACACTGGGATTGTGGTGCTGCATCTGAAAACATTGGCCAACCTCATCGAGTGGGATCCCGTGCGGGCGCTAAAAGCGAATGCTTTTCAGGTACTCTTTGGTCGGTATGTCTCCCACATATATGCTGAAATGTAGATGCTTACGCACTTGGAGTCGTGGGTTCGAACCTAAGAAAATATTTGTTTTTCGTTTTGTTCTTGCTTCTATTAACGACCATACACGATGGTATGCTAATTGATTATTCAGGGTAATCAGGGTTAATTACCTCTTTTTGTGTCCTCCATTCTCGTTGCCCTTATGACTAAAATAATAAATCTGATATATGGAATTCGTTGTGCTTTATATATACAGAATATCATTGTATTCCGGCAGACGTATATGTGGTTCAACCAACGTAAATATTTACAGAATAAATGTATATAAGTATGTTTATCCGTTGTTTAGTATCCATAACACAGGCTTCACGCTTAACTTGGGGCTAGATGGCGCTGTGTGAATATCTGTGGATATTTATTTCTAAAAAACAACTACTATCCTAAAATTGGAGCCGGGATCGATAGCTTAACGTGCCTATCAAAGTGCGTATTAAAATTGGGACTCACACAATTTTAATACTAGGAATAGAAACAAACTTGCTGTTCCAGACTTGAGACTACATAAAGTAGGTAAATCTTTTATAGGAGGATGTATAAAGTTTTTCAATAAGGTACCGCAAAATATTGTCGAGTTACCTTTACACATGTTTAAAGCTAGATTAAAAAAGCACCTTTCTAAAAAAGGGTACTACACTATTGACGAATATTTATGTGATAAAAATCCGTGGTCTTAAACTGCTCAGCTATTTCAGTGTTTATGATGTATTGTTACATTAAGGAAAATGAAAATGTTTTTACACTGTTGAGTTTTCTTGAGTGCTTCTTTCTCAACAACCACTGAAGCGCTTTTTTTTTCAAAGCATCAAAACTCATATTTTTAGTTTAGTATTTTAATCGTTTTTTATTATATTATAGTATACAATACTTTTTGACGTCCATAAGTGCTTTTTGTAAGCCTAATTTGAAATAAATGTTTCTGACTTTGACTTGACTATCGAAGCACTAATAAAAGGTTTTTAACAGGTCATGCTAAAATTGTTCGACAACACAGACCCGCGCGTCGTGAGCGCCGCCATGGAATGCATGTCGCAGTTATGCAAGCATGAAATCGGCAGGAGGTTGGCCGACGACAACGACCTCACCTTCGTCCTCAGCCGGTTTCTTGTGTCCCCCCACGTGGAAGTCATCATCAGCGCCGCCGGTCTCATGACCTACACGACCCTCACGACACGATCTAAGTGGCGCGCTAAAGAGCGATGCGCGGAAATCACCAAGACACTAGTCAAACTGTGCCATAGCCCCAACAAGCCGCTGTTGCAATTGCGCTGCATGCAGGTGCTGATAAATCTATGCGATTGCCCGGATATAAGGTAGCATTTCGTAATATATTTCTATGCTGTTAGGTTCGGAAGTCGAATCTTTAGAAGACATTTAATTTTATGGGAAGGCAAACGAGTTGGCTTATTCATCCGATGGTAGCTGACATCGCTCCTAATGGACACTCGTTTCTCCGAAGGAGCTACGAGTGCGTTTCCATCCCATAGAAAGCAGATGGAAATGGGGATATATCTCCCTATATGGCAGGGAAGGGGAGAATCGATAGTCCCTGGTAACCTCACTCCACGAAACACACCGTGCGAGACGTTGTTCCACGCCCTTTTTCTGAGAGCCGTGGTATAACTCATATCGAGCCGGCCTATTAGCGCAGAAGCATGGTTCTCCTACATTGAACTCCTATTGGCAGGGTATGCAATCAACTCGCTCAATCAGGTAGGACTGACAGCAATAGGGTGCCTGTAATTCCATTGGTGGATACGGCCCAATCTTCTCAATGCTACGCTATCATGAAGGCCGGTGCCCTACAGGGAAAAGTTACAGGCTGATGATGTACTCATTAATTTATATCGCGGATATTTTTTTGATAACACCTCGCTTAGCGCCCTGCTGTTTCGCTCCGCTCTAGTGGACAGGCAACCTTAGGCCCGTATTCTAGAACGAGACTCAAGCGTTTATCTTCACTTAAGTAGAGTGATAAAGGGATAGCGCCACAGACATCAGAATATACTAGACTGAATATATTAGACTGGACAAGCCGCCAAGTTTATAGGCAGTCCCAGTGTCGCAATTTCTTTTCGGTTCTTACCTGTGAAAAGTTATTATATTTCTT